>VZRH01000158.1:100370-134919 GCA_013397555.1 Urocynchramus pylzowi | reverse complement strand
CATGGCAGGCGCGGCCGCCTTCTGCCCCTCGGGGTGACTCGGAGCGACCTGGGCGTCGCGGCAGAGAAGCCAGGCAGCTTTCCTGAGAGGGCCGGCCGGGATCACGCCGCTCTCTCGGGAGGAGGTGGCAGGAGCCCGGCGGTGGGGCTGTGGAGCCCGGCTGGCAGCGCCGGGAGCGGCTGCAGGCCGGGCGGGTTCCCTCTGTGTCACACGATCCTAGCGCCGCTCTCCGCAGCAAGTGTGCCGGATCGGATAACCCAGCTAGGGAGGAGAGATGCTCGGTGTGCGAAATAGAAAAGAGGGTGTAAAATGGGGACTTCCAGGGAAACGGCAGTGCTGGTATTATCTGACAGGAAGGAGGTCTTAATCTGAAGTCCTGGATGGGGTGCGGGTCTAAAATAAAGCGGAAAGGGTTAAGTGAAGTCCAAAAAACCAGAGAAGCTGCAGTGAGTGCTCTGCGCTCTGATCGGGAGGAGCAGGAACGCGGTGCCGCTGCTGAGAGGCATCCCGAGGAGAACAGCGCTCCATTATCTGCTCGCCGAGGGGCTGGTGAAGGATGGGGTTTTAAGTCTGCGGTCTCAGATAACTTAAAAGGTAACAGTATGTGTGAAAGGAGTCAACCAGGAAAGGCTTAAGCCCATTCATGTTGCTTTAGATAATTTGTAATAATACTGAGAAATAGTGGTAGGAACACAGGTATAAGAAGGTTGTTGTAAAGGTGAATGTGTTTGCTTGGGAAATAAAATGTTTGTCAGCTGTTAATACTAAGATATATATCAAGCTCTACTCAGCTTTAGGCAGATGGGCGTGTAAAAGCAGGCTGGTGTCTTTTTCCTACAAGGAACAGGCTGTTGCTTAAGCAGCATAGCTGATGAGGCCTGGTTGCCTAGGCAAGGATGTTCGTTCTCCCTGTTTATTTCCACTGAGTCTGCTGGATCTCACCCTCCTGCCAAAGTCACCTGTAGTTTTTTCTTCCTGCCTGTGTGCCGGGCTGACAGCCATGTGTGAGCCATCAGTCAAGAGATGTGTCATTACTCTTCCCAAATTTGTAAGAGGCTCAAGTAAAACTGAAATTAGTGGTGCCATTAGTCAAGAGATGAGTTGGGGTGTCTCTGCTACTCCTTGAATTCTCATGAAATCTTAGAAAATATAGTGTCTTTGAGATTTGTATCCCAATTCTCCACTTGATTTGTCAAACTGGCAAAGGCTTCAAAATCTGAGGGGCGTGCAGTGACAGACAAAAGGATGGAATAACAAAATAGTCATATAAGCCCCACATCACTTAGGGTTGATTCCAGGCTAAAACTGGACCACATATGACTCATGTTAGTTTGTTGTCTATTGTAAAGCATATTTATATTACATTTGGACACCTCTGTGGGAGCTAAATTACTGTGAATCTCAGTAATTACAAATGGTAATTTTTTTTTTTTATCCAACAAAGATGTATCTAGCAGGGTGTTGCAGGCTGGTGAAAAATTAGGTATTGTCTCTAAATCATCCATACACCATCTGTGCTGTGCATTACTGCCAGGCAGCACAGAGCCATTAGGGCAGAGTGGGGTAATAGACCTCCGCCTGCCTTCTGCGTTCTACAGAGCAGCCTCTTAAATGTTCTGGGTCAGTGTCAGAGCATTCAGAGTGAGGAGGTAAACAGACAGTGTTTTCTACTTCATCAGCTACCTCACTGCTTCAGCCTTCCCTAAAATCTCATCTTTGGCGTTCTGTAGGAAAACTGCATATAAATACTTCTACCTGAGAACCACTATTCCCCTTACTATGGGTTCATGTTTTCCATTCCCTTTTCCCAGTTGACCAGCTTTACTGTGTTCTTCATTGTATTCCTTTATTCTGTACATGATGTCACTTGTTTGTCTTGGTCTGGAGTCATCTCATCTGCCCAGATCTGTGTCTGGGGGATTATATTATAAGAAAAATCAGAATCTTCATATTGGATTTTGACTTTTATTACAATTCATTAGAAAAGGAAGGGCACTCTGAGGAGATGCAGGAAAAACACTGTAATTACCTTGAGTACCTATAATGTCTTTTCAGGCTGTGCCGTCTTATAGGTTGATACTAAGTTCTCATAAAACATCTTGGAATTTTGTAGGGGTGTAAAGTTTCATAAGAAGCCAAATTAAATCTCTGCACACAACTTTCAAAAGCCACTGGGAAACAAGAATTTAAAGCTTATACAGTAAGCTAATTTAAAGGTTACACAATATTCATCTTCTAGACGGCAATAAATTAAATCTTGGCTGATTCCCTAGAGTGCACTAACCAATGCAGCTGAGCCACTATGGGATTGATGGTGATTGTGAATGCTGGGACAAAATTTCTACCATTCAAGGGAAAAAGAGGATCAGAGTGATAATTGTGATTTGTAATGACTGGATGAGCCCCTTTGTCTTCAGGGCAGCTAGATTTTGCAATTACATTTAATTAGGATATCTCTTAAAGCCACAGGTTAGAGAAAATCTGATTTTCTCATGTTTGTAGAAAACAGTTCTGAGAACCAGTGACATCTTTTAGAAGGCATTTCTATCCCATCTGTCCTTTTGGGTGTAGAAGGAGGGAGATATGACAACATAATGCTGTATTTATCTGTTACTCTTTGAAATACTTGACTTTACTAAAAAGCAAAACCCATGATATCCTACATCTCTGTGTCCTGTATTTGACAAATACTAGAAGCAGGCAAAAATAGGAAATAGTCAGGTTATGATGTGTTTGACAGTGAATGGAAAGGGCCAGCATTCATTTTGTGTCACTCAAGTACCTGCAACCCCCATGAAAACCAGGAAGGAAGATGATGGTGAAGATATTATGAGGGGTATACTGGGGAAAAGTATTGGGTTGCTGAATGTGGGAACCAGGGTATGAAGTGGAAAATCAAAGTACATTGTAGAGGAGACAGGTTGATGTGGAGGAAATATTGAAGTGGAATTTGTGCAAGAAAGGTCACTGCATGGAATAGGAAGGAAATGGAGTATATCTGAACTCTTTTGGCCTTATTTTCTATGGTTTGTCTAATAACAGTGGCAGTTCTTCATAATAGTAAATAACAGTACTTATGTCCCTTGTATGTAAATTAGAATACCTCTGTTCCTACAGGGATGCTGAAAGCTGAATTTCCAGCCTGAAGTGATTACTCACAAGGTGTGCATTCATGTTCATGCTGGCTTCAGGGCTGAGACCTGGTCTGTCATTTAATGAACTGGCCTGCACACTTGTAAAGATCATGTGATTTGTGTGGAAGTTCTCTAATGCTCAGTATATTTTAGAGTAGGAAGCTGGATTTTTAAAAATTTGACCTGTGCATCATTTGGCCTTAAAGATGGAAAAATGCCTGTTTTGATGACTTAACAAATATTTGGAAGCTACACATAACAGAAATTTTATAGCACAACTTTTAATGAGAAGGAATTTTGTACACTGACAGAGTGATACAGAAGAGCAGTTTGGATTAATTTGGTTTCTTCATTTCTCAGTTTCCAAGGAAACAAGGAAACATGCTTGAAATGAATGTCTGGAAAAATAATTTGGAGTTGCAAATGGAAATGTATTGTTTGATTATATTAATAACAAATAGTTTTCCTAGTCTGGGGATTTTGACACACACGAGAGCAGAATATTGTCACACTGTATTTTGAAAGAGAGGGTAACTCTCAGAGCACCTAACACAGCTTTATTTACCCAACTTTTCCTCTTCTTCTCATTTCTTCAATTAGTGGCCTATCAACAATGAAGGACAAGGGAAACTTTCAGAAAATTTCAAATTAACATATTCCAGTGATTTGGTATGATGGTGAGACAGGGCATTATGCACCTTTCTGCTTGACTCTTGCTTGCTTTTTCAAAGTGTACCGAAAATGAGTGTTCTTCAGCTGCTGCATTGCATTTGCTTGTACTCCGGTAACATTCAAAGATCAACTATTTGCTCAGTTGTGACAAGTTCTGTTATATATGTGATTTTTCAAATTCCTTTTCCTAAGATAAGAGATGCTATGTTAGCAGAGATAAAAGAGGAAGTTGTTAGTGCTAAGAGCTGACACTTCCTTTTTCTCCTGGTATTGAAAACTATTTTTAAGGAAATTGTGAATATCCACAATTGCATCATGTTGTACTAATCAGAGCTCATCCATTTCTTTTAATTTTGGTCCAAGAAAATCCTATTTCCATTCACTGAAGGCCAGGATCACAAGAATGCATGGAAATTGCATTTTTAAATAGTCACAGTTGTTTCCAGTGTCTGGAATGGATCTTACCTTATAAAAGTCTGCATTTCTTAGCAGAGTCTTTTGTTGAAGAGCATGTTATTCCAGCAATGAGGTTTCAGGCAGGACTCTGGCAGCTTCTGACTTGTGAGATGTGTGAACTGACCTCTCCCAGTTTCTGTTGGTTGGGCTGAGGATAGATAGACTGAATGGGAGATGATGGTGGAGCTACTTTGGCATCTGTAAGAAGTAAAGAGGGGAGTAAGTTAGATGACTGCACAACACCAGTTGCAAAACATGCCAGATGCAGATTCATCCCTGGGGAATAATGGAGGAAATGCATTTTGAAAATGGCTTTCATCTGTTCATGGAGTGAGGCACCATCTTGACGTAGTCGTGTTCACCATCTATCAGATGCATACACACTGTTCAGATGTCTTCCTCACACTGTTTGCTGTGCATTTGCATCTAATTATACTGATTTTTCTGGCAGGAGAACCAAAAGGTAGAAATTGGTTGCCAAAGCCTGAATAAGTAAGACTCTAATTGCTTGTCCCCTCTAAAGGACTCAAGCATTCAGTGCAGTTTTCAGTGGCTGCTTGCCTCTCTGTCATTTTTACCAGTGCAAAGAGGGGTGCAAAAAGATGCTGGTTTACAAAATTTTGCACAAGTGACTTTTCTAATAGCATGACTAGATTTAGAGCAATTTTGGATAGGGTCACAGGTGATTGGGAATAAACCTTAATGAAGCATTCATAGTTGTTTAACAGGAATTACAATACTAGAAAAAAGCACAGAAATTATTTTCCCCATGCTAGAACATTTGACAAAGCACACAGAAGATGTCAGTCACTAAATATGCACTACAGCAGCTTCATCTGCATGCTGTTTCCCTGATTTGCACTGGTGAATGACATAGCTGTGCCTTGAATAGGACATACAGGAATCTAACTTCAGTCTGCTTGACTGGCTTTGTGTGTAGCAGCATGACCAAAATAATGGCACACAAATCCGGTGTGTTTTCTCTTGTTAAGATTCTGGAGACACTGGAGACCCTAATTTTAGAAGCAAGACTTCTCATGCTCACCTAGAGGCTGTCAAGAGTGATAATAAGCCTACTATGTGTTAACACCTGGGCTCTTTGAAATTCTAGAAACAAATGCTATCTCTGACTGTTATGTTCTGCTGTCTCAGTGGCACGAGGTCTGGATGGATATTATTGCATAATGAGTCAAATAGCCAGTAAGAGCCCTTTCTCACCTAGATTTCACAGCATATAGTGCTTGTTTTCCATAGCTGTTAGATCAGTGGAAACAAAGCTGCTCCAAAATGGGAGGTGAGACCTTCTTAATGAATCAAAGATCTTAATAAAAAATACAGGACTGAGGTGACATGATGAAGCTACTTGAGGAAGAGTGATTGAAAAGCATGTATGTGTGCTGCTTATGTAAAACTAGTTCCCTTTGCTGCCTGAAACATCATCACATTTCCAGAAACTCTAGAAAGGAAATAGGATATAATTAGACTTTACTTTCATGTCTGTGCTTAAAATCCAGGTGACTTAGGCAGCTGTCCTTTGGCTTCCTTTTTTTTCATATTTATTATGAATGATGAAACTGTTTTGCCCATACGCTAAATAGTGAAGCAACAAGCAGGAGAGGCGTTTCACCTGAGGGCAAAACACTTGTCCCAATAAATCAAACAGGTGGAAGTTGGAATGGTAGCATGAAGTGGACAGGCTTCAGCCTTAGGCCCTGATGGCTTTGAAATGTGCTGGTTGCACCTGTCAAAGGCATGTATGCATACACAGCCCTGTGTCTTTCCAGCCTTCTTCTCGCACCTCGCTCATGGTGAGCTGTAGCACAGAGCACCAGATCACCAGAGTTTGGTTTGCACTTGGGAGTCCTCTGGGCTGGAAGGGTGGTGTAGGTCTGATACAATCTGCTTCAGCAGCTGTTGTCACTTTTGTTTCTCATTTATCTAGGTGAAAATCAGTTCTACAACCTGCTATGTCCTCCTGCCTCCTGTTCCTCTACATCCCTATGGTAAAAAGGATTTACCTCGTTATACAGTACATTTCAGTATCAAACAGAAAACAGTGAATCTCACCTTTACTGAGTGTGAACTGGTGATTGTAACTGCAAGGATGAAGCAGTAAAAATCAACAAGCTCTGTTTAAACTTTTATAAACAGATTAAGATGGGCAGGAGTGCATATGCTTCTTTAGAAATTGTTAGAAATTCCCACTTCTTCTTCTGACCCAGATGTGCAGCAGAAGTTTCTAGGCTGTCCTTCTGATGTCATTAGTTCTATACCTAAAGTTACCATATGTTGCACAGGGCTATAATAATCTCCTGCTCTCTGTTGCTTGTGCTCATTTCACATAAGTGCTTAGTGTGTCACATCCTAAATTGAAACTGGCTATTATCAAAGGCTCTGTTTTTTTATGCAATGCAATATTTGTTATAGGTATCATGGTTTTTAGGGCTATTGACAGAAAATACAAACCTAAAAACTCATGAATGTGCTTAAAAAGATAGGAATTGCCTCTTGGGAGGTTCTGGTAGCTGTGTCTTCATTAGAAAATGTAATTATGAATACTGATTAAAAAAATATACTATATATATATATATATAATATATAATATATAGTAATAATAATATTATTAATAATAATATATTAATATTAATATATTAATATATAATTAATATATTATACTATAGTATAATACATATTTGCTTTCAAACAGATTCTTTTTCCAAGGATCTTGCTTGAATACCCATTTTAATTGTGATGTAAGAAATGAATACTTGAGTTTAAAAAAAAGTTTTGTGTTTAAAAAGTCATTAGTAATGGCTTTCAGATCTACAGATGAAGAGTAATGTGTAGGAAGGATGAAATTATTTTTTAGTATTTTCATATTAAATATATCTCTTATATTCTTAATGCTTTTTAAGCTATTTGTTAGCACCATGTTGTTTACCATCAAAAACCGATTTAAACAAGTGGCACTAAATCAGGGCAGAGGAGTTCTATACCCCCAAAGAAGACTACTGGCTTCTTTGTAGGTATGAAGCACTGGAGATGCATTCAGTGTATGATCTCAGCTCTGTTTGGATATTTCTGTTCTGGGACAACATTTCTCTCATGCTGAGTGGAGCTGATTTTAGAGAGCTGAGGGCCAGTTTTACACTAGTCAGCAATAGGAGGATCTTTCTTTATTTGTCTGCTTTCTTACCCAAGGTGCAGAACTGATTCATAGAGGGGAAATAGTAGCAGAAATGTGAGAGATGTTTCAGTTAAAACATTTCTGCCATCACAAGCCACACTTTTGCATCTGTGTCCCTTTTGGATTTCATAGTCTCACAGCTCCTACTTCATTCCATACATCTGGGAAACTCTATCTCATCAAGGATCACTTAGCGTCAAAAAGTGAAGCTGAGGGACTCCTTCCCTTTTAATAGGTGTTTTGTAACAAAAGTGTCAGAGAACATTTGTCTGATGTGGCAAAGAGCACTTGACTCTGATGTAATCCTCTCAGTGGCTGTTAAGAGTGAAAAAAAGAGTTGGATTCTGAGTGGCTATATATGGGTGATTTTTAAGATTTATGGGTTTTCCCATCACAATAAGTACTGATAAGTGCAGCATTCAATAATTCTTTTGCATTCAAATTGTGTATAGTTTCATCTATATATACCATTAAAAAGTTTTTAAGTTTCATTTCCTCTCATCTCTTGATTTTTTTCTTAGTTCAAATGCCTCCAGTGATTTAAGTTTAATACTATTTGTGTTGAAAAGCAAGACAGCAAGCAGTTCCTGGGTAGCTGGATCTTTTCTGGGCAGCAAAGTCATGTGGGGAGGGATCAGATGTAGCAAAGTTACCTTGAACCCTGGAGGTCCACAGGGATGTCGTGCTGCGGTCACAGCTCTGCTTTCCTTTGAATAGGTACAGTGTGAACTCTCCTTCTTGTTCAGCCAACTGCTGCTGATTGATGTAAAAACATTAAAGCTTTACAGGCTGTGTCTGAAGTCTTGTTTTATTGCTTATGCCACTTCCTTAGCAAATAAATTCCCTGCCTAGTAGGGCTTGGATAACCCTTGGCCATGCTCCCAAAGCATGGGGAAATGCCGGGTCCTAAAATTGTGGCTGGTGTCGTTTTTGGTGGCACGATTCCTTGGTTGTTCTATGCATCTGTCACTGCAGAATGACAGATGGTGCTTTGTCCAGTGCCTGGAGCTGTTTGAAGCACCCAGATCTCTCTTCCTTTTCTCAGTTTCATGGGTATTGTCACACAGGGACCACCAGGGTCATTGTGGATGCTGAGAGACTGCAGCAGGAGCAGCTTGTTACCTGGAATTTTATGAGGGCATCACCAGACATGATGGGGGAAATGTGAGTTAGGACCAAGGTCAGCAGTGGCTTGTAATTGATGCCACAAACCCTGGCGGCATTTTTTAAGTGCCAAAGGGTCTCTGAAGGAGTATATGGTAGATTTGCTCCGGGCAGTCAATGTGGAGGCTCTTGTAACAGAGGTGTAGGCTCTGGGAGTATATGAGACATTAATTGTTAAGTGGAAATAAAATCCAAGGACAGCTGTTACCTTTAATAGTGCTATCAATAAGGGCAAAAATATCTCTAGTAAAAGTGAACTCCTCTCTTGAGATACCTTTTCCCTTGCAGTGAAAGTCTCCCACATGTTAGAGAAGTGATAATAGAGCTAAAGAGCTGCTATGAACATTTTGTTAATTCCTTTGTGCTGTGCTGCTTGGTGAACCTTTACAAACAAGATTATTTACTCTCCAATTCCTCCATTGTCATTCCCTTGCCCCTTTCTCTGTGTGGTAGCAGAAACAAAGCAAAAGTAACTAAAATGTCAGCTTCTGAAAGGCATCATTTCATTCAGTTACACAATGTTATTATCAGTGCACACGGAACAGAGCTGGAAAATAATACAGGAATAAAACACAGATGGAGAGAAAACAGCAAATGGCAGGGAGCATTGAAAAAAATGTTTAACCTTGAAAGAGTAGAGCATCTTTCCTTTTGACATTGAACTCTTTAGTTTTCTGTCTTGACTTGCAGTGAGGTTATAAAATAGTACCATTACAAGTATTACAATTACACTGTGCTTCAGGAAGTGTAGGTCTGGTTGCCATCCCTAAAACTCTGGGTTAAGGTACAGAGAAAATTCCCAGAAGATTTTTGGGGGTTCCTAGCTTTTTAAAGGAAGGAGGGGTGTCTTGTAGGAAATACTTGCACTACTTTCACCTTTGTTTTTATTAATGAGTTTCAAATTATAAACAAAGGCATTGAATAAAAAAAATAATTTTCAACTAGTGTGCACAACTAGCATTGCAGCATTTTATCTTACATGTGATGGGTATTTTGGTCCTTGGTTTTGGTACATTTTTAGGCTGCAGAACAAGTAACACTGAAATACTACTCCTACCAATGAAGAAATCATCTTGTTTGACCTTTCAGAAAGTGTTGATATTATAGATTTCTAATGAGTAGAATAATAGAGAGCAGCCCAAGCCATGAATATGTTGTGATGCAGCTTTGTTTTTAGAACTAAGAGTCTCTCTTTTGATAAATAATGTAAGGCAACTGTGTGTCTGAATGCAGAGACAGTTCTACATTCAGTCCAGCATCACCACCATCTATCATACTGAAGTACTTTTTATAGATTTATGCAGATAGGAAGGTGTCTTACTTTACTTTCTGTTCCATTATTCATGTGTTGACCTGAGATTACCTTTGTTGATATTACAGTGAGCCTCCTGAACAACCTTTGTTCAGAGTAGAAAAACCAAGTGTTTTTATCCTGGACAAACAATGAATAATGCACAGTATTTTAGAACTATCCTAAGGGCACATACTTATTGTAAAACACTAAACACTGAAAATGCTGAATAATACGGATTTCTGCAACAGTTTGAAAGTCCCTGTTTTAAAATACATCATCCTCTGTATCATTGCAGCCAGTCCTGTCTGATCCATTTTATCTTGTATTTCAAGTAGGAAGATAACATAAAAGATTACCTTTTGAAAGATCTGTCTCTGAGTTAGATTATCTCCTGTTAGGATTTCTAAGGCTGAAGTTTCGTTGCTCAGTTGTTTGCTGATAAAAGATACAAGGGAATGTTCTCTGCTGCTATCAGGCTGATAATGACCTTAAAAAACTTCCCTGCATTGCAGACAATTGAACTGCACCTAGGATTTTCAGTATTCACCTTCAGTTCCTGCCCCTGTGTCTCATTTGTCATTGATTGCATACTAGCTATGAGGGACAAGAAATTATTTTATTCATCATTGTGTTCAAAAAATTATAAAAAAATTATGTTGTAAAGCTAACTTCAGGTTTTTTTATATTTGCTTGTTAGACAGATCCCAGTAACAACAGAGTAAAAATGTTTAGCACAGCACAAAAGCAATTCTCCTTTCAGTTGTTCATGGTGGGCAATTATCTGAACAATATTTGTCCAGGCACAGCTGTTCATTCTGATCTTCTTTTCTTTTCTTTTAATTCAAAATTAAGCAAATAGCCATGGAAATAATTATGAAGAATTACTGACATTAGAGGCAAAAAAACCCCACAAATCTTTTCAACACCCCAGCATATTTTATATGCTAAGAAACTTTGCTGTGTCAAATAAGGGAACATTTCTGAGATTGAAATAAAAGAAAATGTCACTTTTTATGATTGGAAGGTCAAGAAAGGGGATCTGGGGAACCTCAGATCAGTCAGCTTTACCTTGGTACTTGGAAGGGTGACAGAGTAAATAATCCTGCAAACCATTTCCAAACATAAAGGACAAGTAGATAACTAGGAGCAGTTGGCATGCTTTTAATATGATAGCCTTCTTTAATGACTTGACTGCCTTGGTGGATGAAGGGTGGGCAGTGGATGCTGTGTATCTCAACTTAAGAAAGTCTTTTGACACTGTCTCCAATAAGGTCCCATAGACAATCTGATGAAATATGAGCTAGAGAAATGAACAGTAAGGTGGACTGAAAACTGAGCTGCTCAGAGGCTGAGAGGCAAACAGGCCAGCTTGGAGGCCAGTCATTAGTGGAGTAATCCAGGGGCTGGTACTGGATCCAGCACTGTCTAGTGTCTTCAGCAATGACCTGGACAATGGGACAGAGTTTGCAGAAGATACAAAACAGTGAGGAGGGGTTGATGCACCAGTTGGTGGTGTTGCCATTCAGGGGGACTTTAACAGGCTGGAGAGGTGGGCTAACAAGACTTCACATGGTTCAGCAAAGGAAAAAGCCAATCCCTTCCTCTGTGGAGGAATCCTGCCGTACCCAGTCCACACTGGGGACCCACCAGCTGGAAGGCAGCTCTGAAGGACTTGAGAGTCCTCGTGGAGAGCTAATAGGTTCATAGCCCATTAGCCTATTTACTGCAATGTGCCTTTGCAGAAAAAAAGAGCAAATTTTCCTGGGCTGAGGTAGGAAGAGTGTTTCCACAAGGTCAAGAGAAGTGATCATTTGTCTCTGCTCAGTCTTGGAGAGGAACATCTGGAGTGCTGGGCCCATATCAGGTCTCCCCAGCAGAGGAGAGACGTACATGCTGAGGTGTGACTAAGGAAGATATCCACGAAGATCTTTCAGGGCCAGAAAGCACCTAACACACAGGAGGAGGATGAGAGAGCTGGGACAGCTCATCCTGGAGAAGGGAAGGCTCAGTAAGGATCGTAACAACACATTTCAATATCTTTTGGGGAGGACCAAAGAAGAGAGAGACAGACTTTTCTCTGTCATGCCTGATGCTGGGACAGGAGACCATGGGCACAAATTCAAATACAGGAAATTTTGTTTAAGTGTAAGCAAAATAAAAATTCTTTACTGTGTGTTTGTCTAACACTGGAAGAGGCAACCCTGAGATGTTGTGACATCTTCATTCTTGAAAGATACCCAAAACCAAGATGGACATGATCCTGGAAGACCTGCTAGCTAATTCAGCTTGAGTTCATATTTTGGATTAGATCTCCAAAGGTGCCTTCCAATCTCAATTTCTCTTTGGTTTTGTGGTTCTGTAATCTCTATTCTTTGCATAATTTCTCCTTTATTGCTTTTCAACTATCTATCTTTCATTTTTTGTAACTTATCAGAGGAGGACAGGGCCATCAGGGTGTACAAATGAAAGAAAAAAAATAGCAGTGTTGAAAAGATCAAATAGCTTTTAAGAATTTACCTTGATCCTTTGATGTTTGAGATATTTTAGTCAGAAAAAGGATAGCTTTTTTCTTCTTTCATAGTCATAGGCAGTTCTGTTACTACACATGGAAACTCAAAAAATACAAATTTGAATTAATTTGTTTATTTTAATAAATGGCATACTTTAAATATTGATCTGTTGGAACAGATTGAAAATTAATGTGGAAAAGTGTCCTTCTGTCTTTATAAACCAAATCCAGCAGACAAGGCTGGATAAAGATCAATTTCTGCTTTATTCCAAAGTTCAAGATAAAGTGAGTTTTAAGTGAAGATTTTGTTAAGGAGAGGAAAGATGGCAGACTATGTCTATATTATCCTAGGGAAGTGCCTAGAGTAGAGTAGCCAAGCCCAGTTTTCCATTTTATCCCCACTATTTAGCCAATGCAATGCACATGGTTTGCTACTGAGGTGCAGCAGTTTGTATGTCAGGAGAGCTGTAGGGGAGGAAATTGCGTCTTCAAGGAGGTCTGGATGATGGTTAGCTGCCTGCACATCAGTTTGCAGAGGCAACACATATTTTAGGTGGCCCAGCAGCCTTGCTGGGGTGCTGGCCTTCAGCTTTGGCCCCAGTATGTAATTACCCCTTCTGCACTAGCAGCAGTGGGACTGCTTTGCTCTTCCCCTGGAGTTCCCATCCATTGTGCTAGCATGGTTGTATCCAGAGTCCTGGTATGTCTGAGGTAGGACATTTCCTATAGCACCTCCAACAGCCAGATCCAACTTCACCTGCACAGATCCAGGCAGAGAAACCACTGATACAATCCATCAAGCTGCTCTAGCTCCTCTGCCCCTGGACTCCTGCTCTGCTGCCACCAGGCTCATGCTGAACCCAGGAGGCTCCAGGGACTGTGCAGGACAAGTAGAACAATGTCTGCCAAATTCAGGCACCCAATGAGTTGGTCAGTACTGGAAAGCAGGTCAACCGTGTCGCTACCTGAGAGAATCTTCAGGTACCTAAATGGAAATAGAGATACCTTGAGGCAGAATCCCAGGCTGAAGTCTGTGCTGTGAAGATTCAAAACTTCACAGTTTTTTCTTCACACTGGGCTCATTGCCACAGTAAAATGACCTTATTATTCACTTCCTGCTTTCGTGGTGGTTCAAATATATCCATCATATTTTGGAGTCTGGGTGGGCCTGAAGCACACACTCAGTCCCACCTCAGCTCTGAAATATTAACTCTTCAGGCTCCTCATTTTCAGTGATTTTCCCACATACTTGTTTTTTCTCCATTTCTGGATCTTCCTCATTGTTCCAAACCCCTTTGATGACACTTCAGAATGATTTATGAACTGGAGCTTCTGATATTTATGAAATATTAAAACAAATTAAAAATTTGCTGAAAGTTTTGCTTTATTCTCTCTCTAAGAGCTTGATTCTTCTGGTTATAACAGGTCAGCAACTCATGTGCAATAAAGTCAATATATAGCTAAGGTGGTTATGAAAACATAGGTAATAACGGGGCCTTGTTCTTCCTTACAAGTTCCTCAGTGCCATAAATACTCCCCATAAGCATGTGCTTGCCCATGCTGCCCAGATGCCTATGCTTCATAAAACCTGCTGCAATGAAAACTGAATTGACTGCTTTCAAGGGTCGTTCTGAGAGCTTCATTATGTAATTCTTATTTCAGTCTGGGCTCTGTTACTTACACAGGAAGTTTCACTTGACTTTTAGTGCCTTAAAATATAGTAATAACACTGCTCAGGTCTTGCAGTCCTGAGTAGTGACTTTATATGCACAAAGAGACATTCACCTCTCTGCAGAGCTCATATATTACTTAAATCCTACAAGATTAATATAGATTTACACATTGCGTAGACTGTTCTGGCTTTCTCCCACCAAAGACTTCACCACAAAGATTTACCCTGAAATAGGTGGTACAGACCAAATGAGACAAAGATCCTTTCCCTTAATCTATATATATTGTATGAAGATTATGATACACTGACTCTCTGGGGGAGGGGGATGAATAGTAGACATGTATTTGCTGTTTTTGTCAATTTCTGAATGTAGACAAGATCAAATATTTTGAGCAATACTTACTCTTCACCAATGGTTGACTAGAATTCCTCTGGCAGAATTGATTTGGTTTAAATTGAATCTTCAACAAAGGGAGTCACACACACAGAGCATTATTTGGAATTTCCACCTGCAATGAAGAGAGGATTTCAATGACAAATGCACGATTCCAGCAGATGGCATCAGTGAATACTATTGGAAAAAATATTGTCAACTGCAACATTCCTGTGTATGTGATTCCTTAACTCTGATGCCTGAAGGGCTTTTTTGAATAGAACAAAATAAAACATACTAACCTATAAAAACACAATGATATGGAAGCTATCCAGGTCACACCTGTGGGGAAAGAAGATTCAGAACAAGAGCATTGAAATAGTCTTTCTTCTCTTCCCTTTCTTCCAACCACTTTTCTTTTTCATTCTTTTCCATTATTATGCTATAATTTTAATGTATCTGTAGTACATAGATAGCAATTTTATGATAGAAACAGCTCCTCAATATTGTCTGCTGTCACACAGCCTGCTAATATATCATATATCACGTGTTCCCATCTGCTACACAGCAAGATGTGAGTAAGTTGTAAGGAGTTACTATAGAAACACAATTAATGCACAGCATGGGTGGGCTTGTGATTCCACAGAGATCTGGTCTCCCAGCTAGAAATGCTGCAGTAAACCTGAAGCAGAAACCACCTGCAGATCTCTCCCATAGCATGGAAAACCAACATATTCCCCAGCATCGTGACAAACTGATTGAGGCGTGCGTTCGTTTCCGACTGTTGTCCTTGGTTCTGCATTAATATCTATCCCAAAGTACTGATGGAAGAACATGTGCAGCACAAGCTGTACCACTTGGATTTTAATCCCATTGTGCTGTGTTTCAGAGCAAGGCTTTTACTGTTCACCAAGTGGCAACGCCATGGAGTGGAGAACTGCTACAAGTAGCTGAGAGCCACTGAAAGAGCCATTTATGTCAAGATCACCTGTGTCTGGAGTTTGTGTGGCAAGGATTGAGTGGTGGGGGGGCTATAGGGCTGCCTTGTGTGAGAAGCTGCCAGAAGCTTCCTCCATGTCTGACAGAGCCAATACCAGCCAACTCTAAGATTCACCTACCACTCGTTAAGGCTGAGCCCAACAGCAACAGTGGCAGCAACTCTGGGATAAAAGTATTTGAGGAGTGGGGGGAAAAAATGGAAGAACAATGGCAGAGAGAAGAAGATTTAAAGTATGTGAAACAGCCCTGCACACACCAAGGCTAGTGAAGAAGGAGGGGGAGGAGGTGCTGCAGGTGCCAGAACAGAGATTGCCTTGCAGCCCATGGGGAACACCATGTTGAAGCAGCTGACCCCTGTAGCCTGTGAAGGTCCATTGTGGAGCAGATATTCATTGCAGCCCCTGGAAGATCTCATGCCACAGCAGGGGGATGCCCAGAGGAGACTGTGACCTGTGGTAAGCCCATGTTGGAGCAGGCTCTGAGCAGAGACCTGTGGCCCTGAGGAGAGAAGAGCCCATGCTGGAGCAGGTTTTGCTGGCAGGACTTGTGATCTCTCAGGGGACCCACACTGGAGCAGCCTGTTCCTGAAGGATTGAACTGCATGGAAGAGATCCATGCTGGAGCAATTTGTGAAGAACTGCAGCCCATGGGAAGGATCCATGGAAGACTGTCTCCTGTGGGAAGAACCACATGCTGGAGCAGAGGAGGAGTGTGAGGAGTCCTCACCCTGAGGAGGAAGGAGCAGTTAGACAACATATGATGAACTGAGCACAGCCTCCATTCTCTGTCCCCGTGAGGGGAGGAGGGGAGGAGGAGGGAGAGAAAATTGGGAGTAAAGTTGAGCCTGGAAAGGAGGGGTCGGGGAAAGATGGTTTTAAGATTTGGGTTTACTTCTCATTATCCTACTCTGGTTTGATTTGAAATAAATTCAGGTAATTTCCCCAAATCAGACCTGTTTTGCTTGGGACTGTAATGGCTGGTGTCACACTGCCCAACTGAGAAGGGGAGTGATAGAGCAGCTTTGATGGGCACCAGGGTCAGCCCACCACAACCTAAAACCAGGCTTTTGCTTAGAAATACAGTTTGGAACAAACAATCCATCAATCCATACAGATATAAGAATCACTGCTGTCTGCTACTTTCCAGGATGGATTTTACTGAAGGGAAAGACAAACACAAAATACATATCCATCATCAAATATGTCAACAACAGGACTAATGCCTCTGTCGATAGCATGCAATGAAGCCCATGATATGGCCCAAAGAACAAATATACTCCCATTAGACAATCAGCACCTCTTTAAGAAATTGATTTTACAGTTTACTGAAAAATAGCAGTGAAATATTCTCTCAATAATATACTTACATGTTTAGCCAAACCTGGGGTAGCACTCAAAAGTAATTTAACCCTGTGTTTGTGGCATCAGAATTCATTTGCTATGGGGCTACAAACCCCATAGCAAATGAATTATTACCTTATTACAAATGAGAGATTGAAAATTGGTGTCAGGATATAAGAGTGGAAGTGTTGCCAAATGGGTCTTCTGTGAGCATGCAATGGTCTGGGGTCAAGCTCCCTGGTCTGGGCAGGGAGCAGAATATTGAATTGCTGCAATATTTGGCACACAGGCAGCCAGAGCTGGAGAAAGCTGCAACAGTGTCTGAGCACTCCTCAGGTTGGAGATACAGCAGTGGCAGCATTCCAGCCAGGAACAAGCTGGAAGGATCTCAGGCAGAGGGTGTGAGACCTGGCAGGCCTATGGCACTGTACAATATATACATGGCACTATATAGTAAAGACACATGATGTCTGATGTAATATATATATATATATAGTATATACACATGATGTATGTATATAGTAAATACACATGATGTCTGATGTCTTGTGGTGGATTCAGCTCTTCATATCTATAAGCAGTTAATTCATTTTACCTGTCTTTGGTCATTTGCAAAGCTGATGATCTGAGCCAGTCATGCTTTGTCTGTCTTTATAGCCAGTGAAGTCAACAGATGATTTTAGGACGTGACTCACCAGGCCTGCTTTGGATGTCCTCTTCAGAATTAGGTAAATTGTACAACTCATTGACTATAAAGAGAGAGCAAAGTAACCATTTCATAGACATCTGCATTGTAAACCCCTGAAGCCACGCAAGATAAAATCTTTCCTGTGTGAAGTTAACAAGTAGTCAGAGAAGAGAGTATACAGGTTTGACTAATTTGAACAAAGAGAGGGGAAGTAATAATATGACTCATAAGCTTTTAAAGGGTTAATTGCCCAGCAACAGTGTCACACTATTTCACCATAAGCTTGCAAGGAAGTAGGATTTAGCCACAGCAAGTATTAATTTGGACCCCCATTTTTATTGGCTCCATTATTCTTTATTTGGTAACAACTGCTGGGCACGATATGGTGCAATCATTTGGAAATATCACATTTTGAAATACACCATTCAAAAATAACAGAAGCAGTTATTAGTTCCTGTGCCAAAAAAAAAAAAAGGAGATAGACTAGACGAGACTAGAAGAGATTATTTCAGTTGGAAGGGACATAGAGCAATCAGAGACAAAATTTTAGCAAAAGAGTTCCTAGTGAGTATAAGGGGCATGTTATGAGATATGGAATCAAAGGAGGCTTCACTTAGGCATTTGGTGGCAGCTCATGTCCTTTCTGTCCCTGGTAACAATGGTGCTGGTAGTGCCCACAGTCACCAGTGATTTCCTTCAGGTCACTCTAATATGCAGTAGTCAGGCCTGGCATATTTTTTTGTTTTCTCAAACCTTGTAAGGATCTTTATGTGGTCTTACTGATTTTGTCCACCATCTGCTGGTAAGTAAGTGGACAGTAACTGATTTGAGATTTATTTTTCAAGAGGAGAGAAAGAGTGGAGTAGAGTATAGTATGAGTTCTTTAACAATGAAGTAAGGAAGAAGATGCTTACATTCATGGAATAGCAAACAATAGAATAAGCAAATATAAGAATTTTATAATTATTCTAGACTAAAATACCAAAATCAGAAGGAAAAGTTAAGCCTCAAGATTTCTTATCAAGAAGGACAATTCAACCATTTAGAGAGGCAAGAAGTATTTGAATATTTATCCTGGCTGGCCTGAATTGTGAAAGCATGATGCCCCCAAAGCCCTTTACCACAGCTCAGGGGTTGTAGTTCAGAGTCACCTGGTGTTACTGGCCTGTAGCTGTGACATATTGTGAAGGAAAAGAGCATGCTTTATGGCAGCTAATTAAGATCTCAATTCAGCACACATCCTATCTTCTCTATGAACATAGATGGCTTTTATTCATGTCCGAAAATATAATCACTTTTCTGTTTCTTAACTCACTTCCCACTTTTGGGAACATATGAATGAAGTATTCTACTTCTGCCTGCTAAGCTTAATGCTACAGTAACTCCCAAGCAAGCAAACATGCTTATTTATTCCACTTCAGTCAGAAAAAAAAGGAATGTGATATGATGTAGAAATAAGGGAACAACATGAGGATCTGTAAAACAGTGAAATGTTTTGTCTATTTTTTCATAACTTAATATGGAAAAGCAACACCCTGAGATGGTTTTGGACATTTATATATAGGCTTCCCACCCCCTTAATTAACTCCTTTTATTTTGCATATATACATGTACAAGAGGTTCCTTCTAGGCTGAAAAATTCTTCCATTTGCACCTAGAAGCTCAGTCATTTCCAGGTATCTGTAAAATATGTAAATGTCATGATCTGTAAATAAAGTATATGAAATGGGGGATTTTGTAGTTATCAAGTTTTTAATTATGCAAACAAGCCTTTTCTTAGATGATAAGTCTTAAGGAAACTAACTTCTGGAAAATCTCCTGACTATATTCAGTACAAATGATCCTATGATTGTTTATCACACTGAGCTTTTTACTGGAAGATTGTGTTGCAGGGAGGTACATTTAGCCTGAACTTCCTTTGTGGTTATGCCATTCTGAAATGATGCGATATCCATTAAGGGAAGCACAAGAAGAGATTGCACAGGATTTTGTCTCTTTCCTTGGGTGCGAAGCTCAGCTGCTCACAGCAGAGTGATTTAAAATCTTATTGTTATAAACCTTGGCCAGAGGGCCTTCTGACTAATAAAGGAGTCACAGAACAGAAAGCACAAAAAGCCCAGAACAGGCAAAGATAAAAGGCAGCTTCTGCTATCAGAATCAGAAGAGAGGAAAACATAAGACAAGAAAGCAAGGTTTGTATAACATTACTAACATGCAAGCAAAACCAGCACTGGCACTGAGAGCCTTAAAAGTGTTCAACTTTATAAAAAACCTAATGGTGATGCTGCCGTGAAAGAACACTTTGTGTACTGAGTATATTCAGTAAGCATTTCCTGAAGTGTCTGAAAGCTGAGCTTCATTCTCCTACATCCCACTAGACCTTCAGTCTGCAAATTTAGTGTCAGGAGTGCATGTGCTGGAGGATTAGCAAACCCAGCAAGGCCAGAAACAGTGACAGAACTTCCATCTTTTGCATAATTTGTCTATATTGAAAAAAAAAAAAAAAAAAAAAAAAAAAAAAAAAAAAAAAAAAAAAAAAAAAAAAAAAAAGAAGCCATGGAAACAGTCTATTTGGTTAGCTGTGATCCAAAAATAGAGGAGAAACTGCTGGCATACTCAAAGCCAAGGATAGCTGCCTGATAGAGGCAAAAATGGTAACAGAAACCTGTGAGTGAGTCCATTGCAGGAGACACTCAGTGCAGGTAGTGGCACATCTGGACTGCCTTGTATAAATTTCACCTCATCTGCTGGATAATAGCATTTCAAGGGATTTGGTATAATATCTGCACAGATGATATTTCAGGGAAAGGTGCGTGAATTATTGGAAGAGTGACAGGAACTGAATTCCTATCAATGAGACTCTAGGAACATGAAAAACAAACCCCATGATATTCATATGATTCAGTTGGTATAACTTGAAATTGGTTCACAGCAATGGCAAGAGAGTGTGTAAAAAACATCCTTTGATCATGTTCTAGAAAAGGGAAACATTGCAACTGAACCAAAAAGAAAAATAACCAAGACAGGTGATCTACTTGGATAAAAGGCACTTAGGTTGTGTCACTTTGAAATTACTTTGATGAAAGGATAAAAACAATGATTTCTGCATTTCTGAAGAGTATCAGAGACAGAACTGAGGGGATCCTCTTGACAGATGTGACAAAGTGTGTGGAGCATCTATCCAGGACTTACAACCAATACAAACAATGTTATTGCTGTGTCTGTAACAAGGCTGCCCAGAGAGGTGGTTGATGCCCCATCCCTGGAAAAATTCAAGATCGAGTTGGACAGGACTCTGAGCAAGCTGATCTAGTTGAAGATGTCCCTGCTTATTGCAGGGATTGGACTAGATGAGCTTTAAAGTTTCTTTCCATCCCAAACCATCCTACAATTCTATGAATAAGACAGAAGAGTGCTCATGTCTGTTACAGGAGAAGATGAAATCCTGAGTTATGAACTCCAGGGCCTTGGTGCTAGGGCAGACATCCCTTTGATACCTAATCCAGGATCAGAGCTTCCTGCATTTCCATAGAACCTAGTAGATGTTCCTGCCTCAGCTATTCCCTGCTGTATTGTCTGTTGCACTTCTAGGAAGACACAGGGGAGATTCTTTTTGACAAGAATTTCAAATTTTATTTGAGGGTTTGGTTTGGTTTTTGTCCTGAACGAACAGACATTTTTTGCCCAAGATTTTTAACTTTAAACTCTTTTTTTTTTGGATTATATACTGTCTATCCCAAGAACTGAAATGCCTGTCATCTTGTCAGCAGTGCTTCTGGAGAAAAATGAATGATAACTGAATCACTTTGTTCTGGTTAATTCTAGCCCAGTTAGATTTCGGGGGTGACTGTCTGTCTTACATTCTTTGTTTCTGCGCTGCATATTCTCGCCTGGAAATGTAGATCAGGCAATCATTTTGACAGGCAGGCAGGTGGTACTATTGCATTGGCAGTACCAAATCTGTCACGTTAATGTGCTCTCAGATTGAAATAGCTACACTTTCCCTTGCTGGTTGAAGTTTGTATGGCAGCAGAGCACGTCTCCATCCATGGTTTAAAACAATGTCCTGTCTTATGATTGCTCCTTGTTCCTGCGTTGGCTGATGGACTAGAATACTGATCTTTAATGCATTTAATTCTGTGACTAATAATGAAACTGAGTGCTCTAAGGCAACTTCACAAAGAATCTAAAAGGAAATTGTTCTGGCCCAGTTGCTGCATAATTGACTCAGTTATCCATCAAAAAACAATTGAGGTGTCCTGCAAAAACCCCTTTGAGGTGCCCATGTAGAGCTGTCTGATAAGACACAAGACCTGCAAGTCTTATGGATTAGCAGGGGACAGTCCAGAGGTGTGGGTACCTATGGGTATCTCCAAAGGCACCAGACTCCTGTACAGGGGCAGCTGGATCAGACAGAGGTGAACTCAGCCACAGGGATCTGTAGAAAGGCTTGCTTATCCAACCTGGACTACCTTTTGGGTTGCTGTGTGACTCTCCAGACTATCCCTCCATCAGGAATTTTCTGGCATGTCCTGTTAGTAACTGAGACATCCATGTGGGCAGGCAGACATGACACAGAAGCCATGAGAGACCAAAGATTTTCTGGAATAGGGATAGTGTAGGGATGTCATATAGCACTAGACACCTGACCTGTTTTGCCCTTGCTGTAATGACACGTGGATCACCTTTGGGGACACAGAGGGGTCTGCTGTAAGGAACTGAGCATTGCCCTGTGCTGGCTTCCTCACAGTGCTTTTACTGGGTAAAAAAAGCAGAAGAGAAAAACACCAAACAATGAGTTGCAGAAAAGCTGTTTAGATTAATCATTCTGATTAATTCAGGATCTTTTCCTTTTCCTTAACAAAAAATAGTGTGAATTTAAAAATAACATTTAGTTCTTTTTTTGGACAGCTTTTCAAGAAAAAGCCATACGGCAGAGTGACATTTTTAAAAAAGATGGTTTAGGCTTGTTTTTCAGCCTTTAATCCAATGAAATTATGAGATGGACTTTTAAATGAGGGTGATTCTTTGCAAATTAAAGAGGAGATAATAAATCTTAAGAATTCAAGCTTTGTTTAAAATGCTTGGTTAAAAACCAAAATATGGCTGAATTCTCAGCCTCAAGAAGTGAATATTTTGTAAACTACCCCAAAAAAGATTTTCTATATATTCCAAATTATTTGTCACCATTTACTGATGTCCTTGTGTGCCCCAGTGTCCTGTCTGTACTTGTGTAATTTGTTCTTAATTTATGTGTTTTGGTTGCTCCTAGGCTTATAATTTGTGAGTAGCAGTAAAACTGAGCAAACTGTATGACTGTAATTTTGTATTCTATCCTGCCACCTTAGTGTGTTGAAAGAAGAGAAATTAGAAGTTCATTCAGCGTCTTACAGAATGGCAATCAATACTTCACACACCTTAAGTAATTGATTAGTATTTCTCATGAAAAAAAAAAAGGATTTAATTTAATGTACTATGCTGGTAAATCTTTCAGGTTTTACTTACAAAAAATACTTATTTCAGGGAAAAGACATTGTAAATTAGTACATTTTCACATTCAGGCAGGATTCTCATTTATAACTCAGAGCTTTTGTAAATACTTCATATCTTTAAACAAATAACATGGGGAGTCTGTAATCATGTTGCTGGAGAGGTCCCTTTGAGAGAGCAAAACCTGTCAGGTTTACCCTTAATATTCCACCCATCCCTTTCAATACACCACCTTTAGGTACTGTAAGTTCTGAGATTTTCTCCTTGTAGGTGAGGAAGCATGCCATCTTAAAATTTTAATAGCAGCAAAATTAGCTTTTATTATCACTTCAGTTCATCCAATACTTCCTTTCTCCGATTTTATCCATAAGTCATTTTGAAGGCAGTTGGTACAGGCACTGATGTTTGGCAATTGCTAAACATGGATCATTTCAGCTCTGATTCATCATAACTAATTCAGCTGAGGTGTCTAATTTGGGAACCTGGCTGCCTGAGGGTCTCTCTATAATTTATGAACCTAATAATTGCTGAGAGGTGAGATGAATCAAAGCCTAATTACATAGATGTGAAGCTTTCACATTTAATATAGGTAGAACAAGGAAAAACAAAGCAAAAAAAAAAGCAAAAAAAAACCCCAACAAACTCCCAAAGTAAATTCACCTCTGAAGACTGGTATTAGTGAACAAGTTTTCATTATGTCAGCAAATCAGTGTTTTCAACAAATAACATCAGTTCCTTCCACTCTCCCTCCACAGCCAGTAGCAGCTGGTTTCAGTCACTGCAGTCACTGCAGTCACTGCCAGCTACCCCTCTCCTTCAAGCTTTCCTTTTTCAAGGGAAACCTTGTACGTTTTCTTTTCAGCTTCTACGTTTTCTTCAGCTGTTTTATGTTCCTGCCTACACACATCACTTCAGATAATGAGGTAGCCAGAAGCCAGATGCAGCACGGTTACTTTGTGTGCAGATGAGCCTAATGCACGCACACTTATCCCCAGGGTTAGTGAAGGGCTCAGATCTTACAGTGGGTGTCTCAGTTCCCCAGACAGTTCCTGGGAGAGGCTGGTTCACCTCCAAAGCACAGAGATGCTGCCCTAGCAATCCTTCTATAGACTTGACCGTGACCATGGGCATCCTCAGTGTGTGTGAGCCGAAGCAAATGGAAAATGTCCTAATTGGCTCCATGCAACCCAGGCGAAGCTGGGCTCTCGTATGCCCAGAAGGGAGGGATCCTGGCAGGCACCAGGACAGGGGGAGGCCTTGTTTTTCAGCCCATACAACTATGCCTGATGTAAACCACACAAAATTTTGAAATAAGTTTCCCCTCTCCCCTAAGCCCTGCCTGCAGCTGCCTCTTGCCTTCTCACTTTCTGTCCTGCCTTTGATTCTGCACAGCTTCCTGCCTCACCTCTGGCAGCAAAGGAGCAGGACACTTGAAGATTACAGGCAGAGAAGAGCTCACGCTCCGTGATTTAAAAATAGATTTCAGAAAGTTCGTAATTCCCCCAAATCTTTTAATGACAAAAAGATATTTGCAGGTAGCAAGTGTATTTGCTTTCCAAGAAGAGACCTGTAAAATAAAGTATGTATTAGAGTGAGTACTTAAGATTCAATTTATTATTGAGTGTTAATTTCATGTTTCAGTATTACTGCTTGGTGCTTTTTTCCCTAGTTTTCTTAGAAATTACACAGGACCTGGTTTATTTTTTGAAGCTGTAGCAAGGTGTGTTACTGTAGTCACTGCAAAAGAAAGCTACACAAGACTAAGTAGTTTTTAAAGTAAAGTTTTCCTATTTTTAATTAAAGCAAGCAAATTGCAAAGCAAAAGGGAAATATGGAATTTTTTATTATTATTAAAGACTCTGGGATTTCTTATTCTCAGAAATGCTACATGTACAAATTTAGCATGTTTTGCTTTTTCTCTAACTGTGATTGATACAGCCCCAATTCCTGTTCCTCACTGGTAAGATCCAACATAAATAACACCAATGAGCATTTTGCATTTCTTAAGCTGTAGAATATCTATTCATGTTCATGATCCTCCTTTTCTTGTTCTGTGTGTTATATGAGAGATAGCTGAATGTACATATATAAAAACTGTTACCCTATGCAAGATATTGAATTATTTATATTTTAGTTAATATAACCAATATATTTTATTTTCATTTTAATGTTTTGCTTGTGTTTCCAGCAAAGAGAAAGCCCATTCTGAAAGAGGAATGGATTCAACAAGAGAAAATATCTGTATGCTGAGATACAGGCATACAATATTTTTTCTGCTTCGTGATCAGATTGCAAGTCACAGGATTTAGTGGAGTTTAAAAAGCACCCTGGTACTCATGATCTTATCACAAGGCAAAAATAATACAGTAGGCCTGTTTCTTATTCAGTTTGTTGAAACAAGTGATTGTGACAATTGCCAAAATGTGTCATGTGACTGCACATACAATAATGCGATTAATCGTAAAGAATACCTCCTTGACAATAGCACAGCTGTCCTGATGAGGCTTTATACATCCAGACAAATCCTATGGTAGGACTGAGAGCCACACATATTCAAAAGGGTTTTGTTGCCTTATTTGAATATGTCTTATTTCTTACAGTACAGTGAGCACATCACATTCCAGGAAGGTGAGATTAGTTAAGGCATTAATGTGATTGCCCCCAACATCTCTGAAAAACAGTAAGGAAAGTGGTTTTCTTCATGTGTTGGGTAATAGTTTTGCAGGAGACAGCTTAAGGTCTGGGCTAGTCTTCTTTTATTCTGACTTTCCTTTATCTATTTATTCAAAAAATTGCCTACATTTATTACTTAGTTTTGAATATGAATGTAAATACCAAATACAGCAAATTATACCCTTTTATTTGGTGTTGTTTTGTCTCTATGGCTTAACTCACAGTGATCTCAGCAATAATAGGCTGATATATTGGCATTTCTGATGTGTAATCTGTGTACCACAATAAATAGAGACCACTAGGTGGAGATTTTACATTGCAGTGTAATTGCAGTATATTTGTATTCTCTAGATTATAGTTAGGATAAATACACATTCATAGTAACGGATTTAATTTTCCTTGGGAAATTAAAGTGAAGGGAGAATTTTGCTAAACTCATGACAGTCATGAGAACAAGCAGCTCTAAAGGTTTATGCTGGCAAAGGACTGATATTTTTTAGATAGCCAGTTGAAACACTTTGAGGTTCAACTTTGGTGAGGTTATACATTTTTTAAAATGTTGTATCTTTAAAAGTGGCTTGGTCTAATGGAATAAACAGATTATGGATTTTTATCTTCACAGGAAAAGATATATTCATTTATCAAAAAAAGCTTTTGCATCATTTACTTATATCCAGTCAATAAGAGATATTTGACTACAGATCTTCTAAGGAAAAATCTCAAGTGTATTGTTTATCATTGATCTTCATAAATTAAATCATGGTTAGAAAACAGGATGTTTTATACTTGATAACACAATATGTAAGTGTAAGAAATATGCAAATGTAAACTTCTGAGAGAATCCAAGATTAGATTTTGTTACATTACTTTGAAATTTAAAGTAAATTTTACAGAAACTGCACAAGAAAAGGATTTTTTAAATTGCCAGTAGCAAGACATAGCACAAATTGTGATATTTGATAGTAGCTTGTTTATGTATTTTATTTACAGACAATAGATTCATTGATTGACAGTAAAATACGCTAAATTGAACAGCTCAAAAAACCCTCATGTTTATTAAATAATTGACATTTTCAGTATGATTACTGTAGGTTTTCCATACACGCTATGACCTTCTTTTCCCTGCTGTGGGTTCCTATGGGAGCTAGTAAGGCTGGAAAAGTATTTCAGCTCCTGCTCCCCCCATTGCTTCAGTGTTTGTTCTCTGGAGTCTGGACCAAAGGCTGCTGGTGCCAGCTCTGATGCCAGCAGCTGTCTGCCTTGAGCTTGGCTGAGTCAATGTATCATTAAAGACACAAAGTTGTTAATTTTCTTTGCCCTGAGCCAAAGGACTAGCAGCAAAACCTTAATTTTCTGCTAGAAAATCAAATAATGTATTTCCCTGGATGCTGTTGAAAACAGCTTTTATGAGAAACCAAGACTGTACTTTTCAGGTGCTGATTTCCTTGGTGGGAGCAATGGAAAATACTAACATCTCCCTCCCACATGCTGTAAACTCTGCCATATATGTAATTTTCTGTTGCAGTCATAACAGTGATACCTGCATGGGAAATTATCCAAGTACTAAATGCTATTTCAGTTTTCTAAAAGGAGGTGCTAGGTGTCTGCTGGTTGCAACCAAGGATTTCCAGTTTAGATCACAAGATCCCAGTAGGCCTTTTGAGAAAAGAGATATAATAAATATATAAATGATTCTAACCAATTTTGCAACTTAAGGAATGTTCTTTAATTTTAAAAGAAACATAGTAAGGATACTCCTAGCATGGAAGAGATCTATAAGAAACCCAGATTCCATTTTTGTTCCTGATGACATGGTTAACATGGAGGATTCACAAGCGTGATTCTTTCAAGAAGATATTTGACGATCTTAGAGAAATAAAAGATCATGGAGGACAAACAAAAAGATGGTTTAATGGTGAACATGGTGGTGGTGCTAGGTTGATGGTTGGACCTAATGATCTTAAAGGTCTTATCCAACTTCTATGGCTATATGAAAAGTTACTTGGATATTGAACAATATCAATATGAAAATATGCAAGAGTAATACATACTTTGCAAAACAAACAAACAAACAAAAACAAACAATAAAACCAAACCCAAAAAAAGCATGCTAAGTGATGTATGAGGGGCCCAAAACTGAACACAGGATTCAAGGAGCAGCCCTTCACTTGTGCTGAGTCCAGGGGAAGTGTCATTTGCAGACATAACTTCAGTGCCTGTTCCTTTTTAAATCAATGGCATAAGAACATGCACTGCTGGTGGTGTAGAAACAAACACATCACAGGTGATGAATGGGGCTTTCACAGGCAGGGAGAAAATGGGCACTCAAAGCCATTTCAATTTGTGTAGATCTCCAAACAACCCAGGTTTAAAACTAGTGAGACATCCCTGCCTGAGATACCTGTTGAGAAAATCATATAACATGGAAAACAGGAAGACACCACACAGATTTAAAAAAAAATGAACTAGTGGTCTGTGACAGGATTGACTACACAGAATGATGAAAAACACTACAAGACAACATCAGGGACATCAAAATAGTGCCCTTGCAATGAGCATTAGGGATTTGGTCATATGGTTTCACATTTTCTTTAATTCCTGTTATTGTACTGTTGTGAGAAAACCCCTTGTGATTCTCAGGTCTGATCTGGGGGATCTGGGAATACACTGGGAAATGACATCAGGTTTATCTGGGGGGTTGCTTAAGCAATCCCCTTTCTTGCTGCAAAATCAAGTTCCTTTGGGTCACATGTCTGGAGATGGAGTTTGAACAGAGGGTGTTTGAGGCCTTATTCTCTGTCACTGACAGCAGTTGCTACTCCTGGGTCTCATCTTCCTCAAAGGTTGCGTCATCTTCCGCAGGACAATCCTGGAAAGAGAACAGTGTTCAAAATAATATAAAGAAGAGCTTCTCATATTCCAAGAAGTCATATTTTCAAGTGCCAGTAGTGGGACCTGAGTACTTATCAAAAAAAAGTTTCATGACAGTTTCACAGCTTGGTTTCATGACAAAATGAGGTCTTTCTTACTAGATAGATTTATTTTCTATTTAGTTATTTTTCTGTGGCAGGGAGCAAGACTAGATCTCTGTGTTTTGCATACAAAACTGCCTGCACCTGTGCACATCTGGCACATCTGACCAACATGATCAAATCAGGAATTTCAAAGGCAAATGCTGTTTTATATTTTCAAAAAGGTGATAAAAAAGTGACTGTATATTGATTATGTTCAATGTATGTACTTCAGGACTCATGTAATAATGTAAGAAACTCATATAGTAATTAAAGAAACTACCAAGATACTCACACTTTCTTTACATTTGTATATTTGCTGAAAACTTCATCTGGGAAAAAAGGAATCTGGTTGTATGTGAGTGACCTAAAGATAGTTGGTATCTACGTTAAAATTAGGTCTTAACTAGTCAGTGTTGCAACAGTCCAAAATCAGACCTTACAGCTGAGTGAGCTGACAGAGGGTCAGAGACAGGAAAGGGCTTTAGGCACATTTGGTCTACATTATGGCAGGTGTAGTGTGTTGGGTGACTCACCTTGCCTGTGAAGCCTGGGTAACCTCAGCTTATTTGTCATCTGTCCTTATTGTTTAAATTCTGAGATGAAGTTTGAGTGGACTTCTGGGACTGGGGATGCTGGGAAATGGCATCTGTTTGGGAAATAAATGTATTCAACTATTTTGAACAAACTAGCTGAAGGCCAGGGAGCTTCATTGCTGAGTTTTTGCTATTTTCCTTTGGTGAGCCAGACAGGTCTTCAAGAATTTGTAATATTAACAAATATTCAGCCATACATAAATTTTGACAACTTTTAGGACTGAACTGACAAAATTAAATAGGGAGCTGTCAGTCATCATTAAGAATCAATAATCCTGAAATTCCTGATTTGGTAACTTCAGCAATATTTAGTGGGTGCTCTTTACCCCACTGCCGGTGCACAACCTGTGATCTTCAGTGAGTGGCCTGGGGCTGTCAGGCTTTAAGCATTAGGAATGACAAACCCCAGGAGCATCCAGCTCACCTAATTGCAAACATCTACACTTCAAAAGGCACATCTCGGCTCACATCCCAAGCTCTTTTTGGAGGAGAGACATAAACATGTTCTGTGTGCAATCCTTAGGACCTTTGTTGGTTGGCTGGTTTACCCTGCTGACACATGTATTTTGTCAGATGAATTCCACACTGAAGTGAGCCTTACAGCAAAATGCTCACAGAATTCACTACATACTAGTAAATCACCTAATAAATATCTATAGTAGCTCAACCTTTTCTGCAGTCATGTAATGCAGAGTGTGTTTAAGCATCTCTTTGCTTGTAAAACAGCTTTAGGCTGGAGATCAAAGGGAACTCTACTCACAGTCTCTTGAAACAAGTGGAACTGAACAATCAGTTCTGTTTCCATGAAGCTGCAACCTTCTGAGTATTGGTGGAGGCCTGGGAAAAGGAATTATTGAGGGAATGTCTTAAACATGACTCACCAAGTTTGTCTGATCACCTGGAGAGTCATTTTGGGACCTCTTTTTAGAAAGGGATTGGACACCTAGATGCAACACCCACAAATTACCTTGGTAAGGTTCTTTCATTAGGAAGGCTATAAAGCACTGATGCTGCACTTTCTAGGATACAGTGATTTACATTCTTCAAAAGCAAATGTAAGTAACACTTAAATTGAGTTTAATATCCTACTGTCCATATGCTACAATAAAGGTAACTGAAACAAAATGTATTTGACATACATATAAATTTATATATGCGTACAAATCACAGAATCATAGAATATCCTGAGTTGGAAGGGACTTGCAGAGAGGGATAAGGTCCAATTTATCATCAAGTCCAACTCTTAAACAAATAGCCCACATGGGTGTTGAACCTGCAGCCTTGGCATTATGAGCGCCGTGCTCTGACCTCTGAGCTCATAACGAGAACATCTGAGAAACTGCTGACAGAACAATTTCCTCTAGAGAATGCAGATGTGTTAAGTCACTCCACTTTTCTGAGAAATTAGTGCAAACCAGAGGGAAAACAGCATCTAAACTTGCTTCTTTCTTGCCAAGGCACTTTTCTTGCTTTCTTGGATTTAAGGGAAAGGCTTTTGCGGGGCCCCAGCCTGGCAGCCCATCTGAAGAGCTGTCCCAGTGCTGTAATAACTTGACCGAGCTGAGGCTTTTGGGTTTATGAATCCTAATAAATAGGCAGGAAGAAATAGTTTAGAAGGGATCAACATGAAACATTTCAAGATTTTTTTTAAGAACGTTTCATACAGAATTCTTTCTTTTTCCTTTTGCTCCAGGGTGCTGTAAAAACAACACCCACATTCCAAAAGTTTCCAAGAATGTAATTACCATTTTCCTTCAACTTTAGAAAGCTGCAACCTGGTACTAACAACCGAGTTCTCCACTGCATTATACTGCTGCACTCTGATATGCATGCAAAAAGCTGTGGGAAAGTAAAGAAGTGCATCTAAAATTCCAGATTCCCTGAGTGCGTCTAAAATTCCAGATATCTCTATAATTTTGGTAAATATATGTCCCCAGTGAAGATCCTTAGAAGTGTAAAACAGTTGAAGGGTGTTAATAAGGACATTAGGATTAAGTTGGAGTTCTGATAAATCAAGATAATTAGGCTTTCCCTGAACCATATCAAAGATACATGCCCCATCCACTTTATTTCCTATAAAACGTAGTAATTATTTTCACTGGTAAATCATCTACCAGATTTTAATGAAAACCAGAATATGGATGCTGATTTGTCTGTGGAACACCTGTGTTTCCTTACACAGGATGCAAATTTTTTATTGTCTTTCCTGCTGATTGTGAGTAGCAAAATTTAGCAAATTAAGAAATCTCATACAAATTGACTATCAGAAGCCTCCTAGACTATTAGCCAGGCAGTGAGATAGAAAAATAGAGAAATCTAATGTTGATGCAAAATATTATTAGAAGATGATTTTATAAAAGGAACTGAATGCTAAAATAGAATGATTCATGTAGTCAAGAATCTCATACTGTGGTACATAGTATATAACGGAGAGTTACAAATAGTTTATAGTGAAAATCTCTGCATTATAATGGACATTTCCTAGGACAAGACTAAAAGTCAAAAAGTAACAGTAAAAACTGGAAAGTTTGCATCAATTTCAGTAAATGAATATGTTTGGTGATTTCAAATTTTCTCATCATCAGAAGATGATGGGAACAGATCATGACTGGACCAGAAAAATATAGAGTCAAGTGTACAAGCTGAGATTTGACAGAAAGTAAGAGAATTTTTTTTTTAATGGATTGGTAGAAGGTAGGAATCTTTCTTACATATGGACACTATCAGTCTTTGAGGAATCTCTGCTAGGACACCACAAGTGTCAAGTGTGGCACTTGATCTGTGGGTGAACTATAAACAGGGAAGTTGCTATGTGGAAAGTCATAAACACAAATGAGGGCATCCAAAGACAGAAGCTGAGGGGTGATGGTAAAGAAACAGGAAAGAGGCACAGAAGGATGATTTGAAATACCCAGGACAAGAAAAGGAAGTGAAAAATATGTAAGAACTTCACTAGAAGGCAGACAGGGAAAGAAGACAAAAAAACAGGAGATGGCAGTGAAGTTGACACATTGTCTTCTGACCCAACACGCTTCAGAGCCACAGATGTCAAATGTGATGTAGAGGACATCATATTCCAAAATAGGGGTCATTTATTAGCCAGCACTGGTCTCATTGATCTGACTTCCTCATTGCTGTTTGGACTGAGAGTTGGCATGGAGATCAATGAGTCACCAAGCACAAATGTGCACATGCACACGTACCAACCTGTGTGTACATCTAAGACACTTCAAATGGTTGGAAACATCACAGAATATGAATTCTTCATCTCTGCTGGTAGGAAGCCCCACTAAGCATAAGTACCCCTACTTGTGTGTGGGAGTTCATGCATCCACTCTAAAGGATTCAGCACACTGCTATGCAGTGATTACCCACTGTCCACAGCAGAGGATAGTATAACAGGGATTCTGTAGGGATCCCACAGATGGAGTTTATCGAGGCATGCTTTTAGACACCCTGTCAGTTTTCTTTGCATGGTGTAATTTCCTCATTCCTTAAAGTAAAGAAAATATTCAATTATGTTGAAACCCCCAGACTTGTCAGGCTTGTGCATCATCTGCTGACTGTTAGGGATAAGAGTAGTTATTAGCTAGAGAGCACATCTCACAACCACATTTGGTTTCTTGTACTTAACAGATGTTGGAATGCTCACCACAGTTCTCTTCGTCTGCCCCATTCCCACGGTCGTTTGTGCTATCACAGTGAAATGCCCATGGGAGGCAAGTTGTATGATTTCTGCATGGAAAATAACCCTTCTGGCAGACACTTCCAACAGAAATATTTTCCATCAGCCAGGTTTCTGAGAAAACATGGGAAGACATTTCCTCTGTCTTAAGACATTTCCTCTGATTAAGTTTCAAATTAGGATGGCCTGATAAAACTACAAGTACCACATTTGAATACTTCGTGTTTTTACTCCTAAATGCATTTCTGTCATTATAATTCAGCCTTTTGCATTACAGTGTCAGCCACAAATGGCTTACCACCACTGATATTTAAGAAGAGATAGCTTAAAANCATGAATGCTGTTGAAACATGAATGCACAGGAGAGGGTCTAAAGTCACAAGTGATAGTACTGTGATATTTGTGGACATACACCAGCTGTACACTGCAATCAGGCCTAAAACAAAGAGAAAATGCTAAACATTATTTGAAGTCTAGCTTATAGCCAAGTGGAGACCTTTTAAAAATAAGTGAGCTCTTTTTTGTTTGTTTGGTTGGTTGGTTTTTTTTGTTGTTGGTTTTTTTTTTGTTTTTGGTTTTTTAGGTTTTTTTGGGTTTTTTGTTTTTTGGGTTTTTTGTTGTTGTTGTTGTTGTTGTTGTTGTTGTTCTTGTTTTTTTTAATTTATTTTCCTCTCTTTTCCATCATCTGCAGAACACTGTGCTGGCCAGAATATCAATGCACTTTCCTGGTAGTTTAATTCCTTGGAGGTGTAAGCATTAAGTAGCAGAACCCTGTGGCATGGCTGGGGGTGGACAGGGATGTGGTACCTGGGGAAAATGTAAGTCTCATGGTTGGAGGAAATGAAATGTAAGTCTTGTGTGAAGAGAGAAATTCCAGCTGAAGCATGTAGAAAGCAGCTTCCAGTGCTGAAGGCAGCTGGGCAACAGGGAAGTGTTCGCTTACACATCACAGATGTGCAACTCCATAGAACACTTACTGCACACAATGACAGTAAAATATTTGAACAATTGGCAAGTGAAATCATAGTACAAATCTGCAGAGTTGGATTCAGTTTCATGACTTTCCTTTTTTGCAATAGTGAAATTATATTTACAGTCTTGTAAATCACTAATTTAAACAAGATGTTCAAAGCCAGAAAATAGTTTTATTTCCTCTTTTGGTGCACATCACAAATTACCAATAATCTGTAAAACATTTCCAGGAAATCTGCTCTATTGTTTCATTACATGTATGCAACGTATGTTCACTTGTAAAATGCTTCTTCCCTTTCAAAAACATTACAGGAACCAAGAAAAACCAATGAAAAAATGCTAAAACTGGAATAAAAAGCAAACCAGACAAAACAGGAAAGTTCTTTCTATTGATTTGGTTAGGGTTAGGGTTAGGGTTAGGGTTAGGGTTAGGGTTAGGATAGGGTTAGGGTTAGGGTTAGGGTTAGGGTTAGGGTTAGGGTCAGGGTCAGGGTTAGGGTTAGGGTTAGGGTTAGGGTTAGGTTAGGGTTAGGGTTAGGGTTAGGGTAAGGGTTAGGTTAGGGTTAGGGTTAGGGTTACGTTAGGGTTAGGGTTACGTTAGGGTTAGGATTAGGGTTAGGGTTAGGGTTAGGGT
>VZRH01000158.1:76498-100346 GCA_013397555.1 Urocynchramus pylzowi | reverse complement strand
GGGTTAGTGTTAGGGTTAGGTTAGGGTTAGGGTTAGGGTTAGGGTTAGTGGTTAGGGTTAGGGTTAGGGTTAGGGTTAGCTTATCTCTTTTTAAGAGCTGATTCTATTTTTACTTGTTAGCCATGACTTTCAAAACAGAAGCTCAAATTTGAAAAATTAAATTTTATAATAATCTTTGTTGAAGAGGTAGAAATGTCTTAGAACTGAGATTGCAAAAAGCCATTTTTACTGTAGACACTTGAGATTCCTCTGAAATATAGAAAAGATTAAAATAAAACATATTGGATAAAATGATGAAATGGAATTACCGAAAGTGAAGTAATCCGGTTCCTATGAGATCAATGGGCAGAATCAACAAGAATGGAAAGAACAAAAAATTCAGCTAAATGGTGATCTTTGAAAATTAAGTTTTAGTCTTGCCTTAATAAGTCTGCTCAATGCACAGAATTGTATTTGAGAAACATAATTGATTCCTAGCCCAAGCCTGAGTTCCACATTCAAGTAATTTTGGATACTTCAAGATACTCTTTGCTTTTTGAGGTTTTTTCTAGCAATCTCTTGCTACAGAACTTGAAGATGCATGATGAGATTAAGACCAACTGTTCTGAAAGCTTTTTTAGTGATCTACTACGTGGACAGAAATAGGTAGTTTAGACTGGTTAAACTATAGAGCTTTGTATATCAGTATTTTAACAATTAGACTCTGATAGTTTGCTGTTCTCAGTGAAGTCCTTATGGTAGTGCCACTATTTTTAGTTCTAATATTTTTTCATGTATTGAACCTTGCACAAAGGTTGGGCTGGAAAAAGCTTTCTCTCTGTATTCACTCAAGAACAGAAAATTCCTTTCTTTAAAGTACAGTATATGTTCAATATAGCCTGACAGTCCCTTTTAAAGAGCTGAGTGTGTCCATGACCTCTTGAGAGAATCAAAGCTGCAACAGAATGTATGTGGTGTAGCAGAGCTCAAAATGAACCCTGAATCTCTCTTCCCTCTCAGTATTCAGCTAATTGCCCTGGCAGACAAGAAACCAGCTATTATTCAAACAAAAAGGGCTTGCTCTTTTAGTTTTTTTCTTTAAGTCTCTAAATTAGTATTAACTTGTCTTAATTTGTTTTTTTCTCAAGCATAGTGCATTTACTGCTCTGAAGGCTGCACCTGTTCCTGGCAGACTTTCCAGTAACCCTGACACACTTTCCAGTAATGTTGACACACAAACAACAGTGTCATCTGCTCGGTATCCACATCCATTCTCATCAATGCCTGCAGTATTATGTGGTGCAGGTCCACAAGACTTATGCTTTACTGCTCCATGAGCAGCACTTTGGCTGATGAATAGATACAGATAAAGCAAAATCTTCCCTTTCAAAGCAGTAATGCCCTAAAGGCAGTCCTTTCTTCACCATGTGATAAAATTCAATCTTCAGATTTCTGCCTATGATGAAGTTGTGCCTTCTCTACTTACTACTACATTTCCCCTATTTCTCACAATAAATTTCTGAAGGGCAAAAAATCTGTTAAACAATTGCATGCATTAAATTCATGCAACGTGTGCACAGCTCTCGAACATGTCTTTGTTATTCAGTGCTTTACTGAAATAAGTCTATAAATTGATTGCAAATGTGGTAGTGCAAATAAGGAACATTGGCTCTGTTAGTGACTGTGTTGTTTAAAGCAGAAAAACCAAACAATTCTCTGAAAATATCCAATTTGTGCAAAAGCTCTCCATTGCAATAAGACAGATCCAGAGATTTCAGCATTGGTTAAAACTGGTTTATGGAAAGCCTCTAGTTGAATCAATACTGCTTGAAGCCATTGTAACACGTAATTGTGGCACATTTCAGATGATAACAGAATATCTTTTGATCCTATTATTACTGCTCCCAGGTCACTGTGAGACAGTTTGCTTTACTTAGCTTTAAAATCACTGAAATAATACTGACTGAGAGCTCAGTGGAAGCACAGCTGTTTTTCACTTATTACATAAGAAGGAAGAGATGAAAAGAAAGAAAACAACAAAACAACCAAGTCAAATGAATCATAAACACTTAGAATTAGTTAAAAAATGGAAAATGGAAAAAGAAATCTTCTCATTCCTGGATCCTGTTTCAATAAAGACACACAGAGTAAAATATACACAAAATTATTTTTACCTATGGACAGATCTAAATTTTCCTCACCATTTCCCTCCCCGCACAATGGGTCTTTTCTATCTGTGAAAACAAAGATTTGGTCTTATATCAGATTTTCCGTGGAAAATCCCCCAACTGGATAGATTCCAACTACAGGATGAAGAAATATTGGATGAACTGCAAGAATTATTGAAAATTTTGAAAGTTCTGTGTATTATCAACATGAAACATCCATGCCTGAAGAATGGAGCTGGATTAAAGCAACAGTGCAATTTAGATAATATCCATTTTTGAAATTTACAAAATCTACAAAAAAAATGGCACTGTCATAGCATTTTAGCATAAGTACAAAGTGCACTTGCTTTGGGGTTCCTGCATTTACTATGATGACAGACTCTTCATCCCCAGTGTTCCACAGGAAAACAACGCCCTGAATGCTCTTTTTGAAATAAATGGGTGGTTTACCAGCTTATTCTTTTCCCTGATTAAAAAATGACTCACACTATAATTCATGCTCAGTAGTTGTATGACACTTAAATAGGATTGATTGTGTCATTTTTAGTAGCTGGGGGATTTTTATTGTCATTGGTACTCTTATTAAGGACTGGACTGTAAATCCCTTCCTGACACTGAGAAGCAGCAACACTGAAGAGGTCCTATGGCTCCTGTAAACAGTAGTTGTCCATAAAATGAAAAGTCTTAAAAGTCAGGATTTAAATATTTTATCCATAAATTTGTTACTAAGAATTTCTAGGCAGTGACACAAAAAGTCTGAAACTGTTGTTAAAGATACCTTTTCTCTCAGCTGCATCAGAGGATCCTTCAGGGCTTATCAAGTAAGATTTGTTCAGATGCTGACGTTTCAGTCACTGATGTTTTAGACACAATTTGTCCAACTACCATCAACTACAAAGTTACATCTCTGGTTTGAAGAACCTTCTTTCCGCTCAGGAGGGTTCCAGTTTGGTTTCTCCAACACGCCCAGGGTGATGTATAGTTATTTTTCACAGGTCTTGGCATGCGAGGAAAAGTATGTGAGGTTCATTCTGGCTAGAAGTCTTGGTGTCTCAGTGGCCTGCTGGGGAGAGCATTTTTGGGAATAAATGCAGAAGAAGGGCGCTGGTCGTGGCCAGCCGTTAGAGGGCAGTGAAACACCATCCTTTCATCCAGGCGCTGCTCACTCGCACGAAGGGCACTCCATGAAGGTTAACCAGCCCTTCGGATGCCGACAGGATTGATAACCCAGCGATGTTTTCCACTCTTTCGGGGTGGATTCACATATCTGTTCTAGGAATTGTGGAGTAGACACCTAGGGAAGCCTAAACAGCCTGAATCAATACCCATTTGATGCTACAGGTGTTCTCCGCGCAAACACGCTGCACGTGCGGGTTTCCCAGACACAACTGCGTCCTATGACATTCCCAAAACTGCTATACTGAATATGTTCATTTGCAGACACATTTAAGAGTAGGAAGCAAGTCAGGAGTTGATCAAGTATTCCCTTTCTCTTCATATTTCTGTACCACTTGAACACAGTTATGTGAGGGCTGTGGGACTCATCGACGCAGGAAAAATCTCTCTGATTTTTCCTATCTCCTTGTTTTTCCTTGTACCTGTGGTTATTCAAGGCTTTTGAGCAGGAACTCATTCTGCGCTGTCTTGGAATGCCCAAATGTCATCTCAAATTCAGAATGCCTCTGGAGCAGTCAGGACTGGTCTGGTTTGGCTAAAGGGAACAGAGATCTTCTAGTTAAACCAAGATAATGAATGACAAAATCGGTTCAAGCCTTACTGTCAATTATTGATAGGCAGCATATGGAAAAAGAAATTTGGAAGAATGGTAAAGTGAGTATTTTTTTCAAACAGTTGAAAAGAAATAAAGATACATTTAATGGTGTGTAAATGGGAAGCAAAGTAAGAGATGCTTTGCTAATAAATTATTTTCAATTTTTGTTTCTTCTAGTCAAAACTGCAGTAATGAAAGCGATATATTAACTTATGTAGTGAAAAAGTGAGTCAATATATGGTTTTTATTAACCACATTGTCTTAATCCAAATGTTGAAAACATAATTAAATAAAGTTTATGTTAAAAATGAAAACTTTACATGTGTGTGGAGTTTCAATAACAAAACACAATGAGTTTAACATAGCTATTTTTAAGTGAAATTCAGTATACTAAACCATGCCATATTTCACTACTTTGTAACAGGGTGTCTACAGAACAAATAAATACATTCTCTATTGCTTATTTTCTGTCTCTAACAGGCTGGCAGTTTTGAAAATTTCCTGATGGCAATATGTTTTCTATTTCAGTATCTTATTTGGATTATATTATAGCTTCTCCTTTGTGCATTGTTAGGAAAAAAGGGAACTTTTCACAAGATGAGAAATTACCATTCATGAGCTAATTACAGCGAGAACCATTTATTCATGACTTTGTAATGCTTCAGGAATTACTAAGAATAAGAAAAATAGTTATTATCAAAAAATAAATTGTGCAGGAATTGGAAAGGCTTAATTCTAGAAATTTTGTGTAAATGAAAAACTGTAACTTCTGCTTGTATATGATTATACACAGTGTTTCAATGGGAAATAACTATTCTCGTAGAAGCAATATTTTAGGCAATATTTTCTGATATTCAAAGTGCTCTATCAAATGTTTAACTCTAATTTTAATGTGCTTATACTGAAAGGATTTTCCTCACCAAAATACCACAATTTCTGTTCCAATGGAGAAGTACTTATGAAAACTCAACTGTTAAGCTAAATACTTATTTTTTAACCTAAAATGTAGGAAATGTGTTATGACACTGGCGTGAAGCTTGCTGTTTACAACAATGATTTATTATAAGTACTTTTACTAAAAGCACCAGTTTCTTCTGTATATGAATTTAATAGCATCAAAATTTACGCTGACCTTGTTGGACAATTCTGTCATTTTATGATATCAGATTTCCTCATGTGCTCTGAACATTTTTTTCCATAAAGTTATTTGTTTTAAAATATTGTAAATGAAAATTCCTTACTGATTATGTACTTTAGATGAAACACCTTGATAATTTTTTAATGGAAGAAAAGTTGCTGACTGTGTCCCAAAAGGTTTATAAAGAATTAAGAAAGAAGCAATCTTACATTGGATTTTTAACAAAGGAACAAAATGGAGCAGAAATAGCATTGCTGACAGTCTGAATTCAGTAAGATTAGAAGGCAATAATATGTTAATGGCCATCAAGCAGTGCTCAGGTTCTGGTCACCTTTGTAGCTGCTCTCATAAAGAAATCTCCAGTCCAGGTTGGTGTGGCATTGAGCATGTTCACAGCCTGCTGCTTCCCACTTCTAAAGGAGAAATCTGTCACCCATTTGGTTGTTGGCAAGTGCTTAAAGCATTTGAACTGTTCTGTCTGACTTTGGGATTACTACTGCCCTCATACAAGAAAGAGTGTAAGAGATTTAATGTTACTGGATCTATGAGTGATTTTTGACAAGGTACTTTTGCATTATTGGAGAGATTTATTTTATGAAAATAGTAAGTTACTTTGTAAGGGTGATGAAAATTTCAAGTTTGCAATCTGTAAACTTTCTGTAAATTTCTGTATTGAAATTGGGATTACAATGATGTCAGTTTGATTTTTCAGATTCAATGCCATCTAAGCATAAATATCCAAATATTTAAACAGGCAATCAAACTCTGCATGGAGTTGGCCTGCTGAAGACAGGTTCTCAGTTGTGTCCCAGAGTGATTTCTGAAATGACTGTTTCTCAAAGAAAAATCATTACCCCTTTGTCCTAATTATTATTCTGGAAAGTTGGCATTTTTCTGCCCCATGATATGGCAGTCTTATATATGTCCCTCCCTTAATAAAGTGGTTTTTTTTTTTTTTTTTTTAAAAAAAAAGAGGATAACAAAGACATTCAGAAGATCTTTAGCTACATCAAGATCTTCATCATCAATGCCCTGAACTGGAAAAGCAGATGTAAAAGTTGAAGGAAGTATAGGCTCAGCTCAGGCTGTGAAGTACAGGAATCCAGCCCTTCACTTAGGGTGCCAACAGAGACACTGCTCTGTCACAGTGTGACAGAAGTGAGCTCACCTGCAGGAGGGAGTGAGCAAAAGCAAGGTGCAGGGAGGACACTGGCCTAAGGGCAGTGTGTTGCTCAGGCAGTTGGTTGATGAGCAGCAGGCAGTGAACTCTTCGTGGACAGTGGGCTGTGATGTGCCCCCTAAAAGTGTAGGAGAGTGCTCAGGAAAGCGCTCAGGAGGATGCAAGGGGTTGTTGAGGAAGACCCTTGGTAAACAGGAAGGTAGGGTGGCTGCTGTGGGTGTGAAACATTTCATACTGGATTCATGAAGCAAACATGAGATTCCTTTTGAGGAAATAAACCTCCAATATGAGATTTTAAAAAAATTAAAATGGAAACGTAGAACTTTCAGTCAGTCCCCTAACATTTTTCCATCCATCTAGTGATTTTTTTAATGTTGCTGGATTGGGGTCACTGCTGTTTCTCATCAGGCTATGAAGAACAGCTGTATGTTTCTAATTCTGTTTGTTGCCTGATAAAAAAACTGGCATCAGGAAAGTGACTGAACCCTCACAGGGAGAAATTGTTTCTATTCCTGCTTCAATCTTTTAAAAACAGTAAACAGATGTTCCTTTCATTGTCTACTGTCAAGTAGCTCCAAACAAGAAAAGCATCTGTGGTATAGGCAGAACTGTAGAGCCTACAATAGTGTAGATGTGGACAGGAGATTTTCTTGTGCAGGGTTTCAAGGTTACCAGAGACAGTTAATTTTGTTCTCCTTTTTGCTCCTTTACTCTGTTTTCTCATTGTGTTTTCTTGCATAATATTGTTTGTGGTGTTCTTTAGATATGACTGGAACTGATTCAAGGTTTGAAAGAGAAAGTATCAAAAATGCTGCTTTGCAACTGTGGTTTTTGTTCTCAAATTTGTATCAGCTACACATTAATTCAACTTAACTCCCTCCAACACTTTCAACAAGCTAGCAGACTTGCAGGCAGTGCCTCATGATTTTGTTCCCAGACAACTCTAACCTCTCAGAAGAAAACATGTTTTACCTGTATTTAAAATCCTATCTCTTAACATTCACATAATGGAGTTTTTGGAATCAATGAGGGCACTATCAGGTCAGCACTCCTTGCAAAAGACATTCTAGAGTGCTGTCATCAGGTACTTTTCTTGCCCAGATAGTACAAGACTGGCCTGAGGCATTCTGTGACATTATGTTTCTTCAGTGTCTTGGTTTACCATTTTAATAATTCTTTCCATGTGCAGGGAAGAGTGACTTGTTTTCATGCTTCACTATAGCCTGAGTAATTTCCCCTTAAAAATGGTTTGTTTGCTCCATTCAGTAGCTACATTTGTATAGCATATATTGTTTGAAACACAAAATATAGCACTATTTTAAGTAGAAGGGAAGGTAGAATAAAACTGTGCTAAAAATGATACGTATATGAGTGCTTTCTGAGGAAAAAAAATTAATTTTAATTCACTGTTTTCAGGAGCTTTGGGTGGGGAACACTTATTTTTTCTGAGATGTTGAGAATACACTCAAAGAACTTCCTACCAGCCACAGAAGGACAGATTACCAAGCAACTATTTCCATGAAAGCTAATATAAACTTCTAGAGGATGCCTTTGTGACATCAGGCAAGGGAACAAGTAAACCTCCTGACTCCCCTGAATGCTGAAGGAGGTAACTTCTTTGATTGCTTTTGTCTTTGGGAGTTTTGAAACCTCAGTTTCAAACCAGGTATTTAATGAATATAATAAGAAAAAATCCAAACTGTTTTTGCCTCCAGATAAAAATGAAAGCTACAGGTTATAAAACTGAGTTTGTTGCTTGGTCAACATGCATATTCATTTTTGGCATATCCAAGCAAGCTGTAAGAGACATGATCACATTGTCACAGAAAACTGAAATCTCTGATGAGATTGTTGCTAATTTACATGCTGCATTTTATCTCAATACAAATATTCCAGCCTCAACTGCTGCTTGATCCCTTAACTAGAACTCCCATGTGCAAGGGACTAAGTGACTACAACTCCTGCAATTCCAAATATCAACATCAGTGTTTGAAGTTGCTTTTTAGTGTATCCCTGTTTCAGGAATAATGCTGGAGACCTGCACCTCCTGTCTTCTGCAGTTGCTGATTCCCTTCCTTCCTTCCTTCCTTCCTTCCTTCCTTCCATCCTCCCTTCCTCCCTTCCTCCCTTCCTCCCTCCCTCCCTATTTGAAGCTGCTGGGTGATGTGCAGAGTGACCTGCACTCCGTCCAGAGGGAATTCCCTGGAATTCGTGTACAATGCTGTGCACAGATCGGTGCCTCACAGCTGCCAGGAGCTCCCTGTCTGGGCTGAGGCTTTCAGGCCAGCCAGGGCTGTGGGATGTGGGCAGCCAAAGGAGGCCTGAGCTTTCCCTCTACTTCCTTCAGGGCAAGGCATCTCCTTGGATGGGCTCCCAAGTAGGAGTTCCAACAGCTGCGCCCTCAGTGGGTTGCAGGGCATCAGCTGGAGGACACAGCTTGTTGTTGGGAGTGGAAAACAAATCCCAGGCAAGCTCCTTTTAAACTTCTGGTTAATTAATCCAATCAAACTAAATTTGAATGCTGGCCTTTTAATAGTCTGGCTTTAATGCATCTGTGTGTCTGAAAATTCACAAAATGCCATCAAAAACGAGAGGCAGATGTACAAAGGCTTTGTGATGTTCCCAACCTGGGTTTTCAATATTAAATATAGACCTTTGCAACAATGTTTGTGACAGTCATATCCATAAAAATTCATCAGAATTTATCAGAAAATAAAGCTTGAGGAATTAGAGCTGTCACCTAGTCTGAAAGGAGGAATGAAGGCTTTTTGTGATGAATGACTCCTGTGTCTGTTGGCAGCCTCTCCTCGCCCTCCCCAGCAAGGTTGCAGAGCTGCTGCCTTGCACGAGTCCTGCTAAAGCTGATTCCTGTGCCTGCTGATGCAGCACATGAGAGGTCTGGGCTGATGTTGCAGGTGACAGAAGCCTTTGTGTTCAAAATCATCCTGTTAGCCTGTTTTGCCAAGAGACCTTAAGGTAGGGAGCAAAACTGTTAATTAATTTGAAATACTCAGAGGCACCCAGTAGATATTTAATTTTTTAACTGGATGCTGTGTTACCAGGCTGCCAAGTGAAGGTGAGGTTTTTCCTTCAGGCCAAATTGACCTCGTGGTGAACTGCTGCCAGATAAAGTGGTCTGGCCCCTCTTCACCAGTTCCACAGTCACCTCCCCTTTGCCATCCAGCCCTGGCACAGCACAGTTGCTCTCTGCAAGTGGAGCTTTCTGCTGGTTTAGCTTTTTTCATGAGCTCACTGCTCATCTGCCAGGCACCAGAGAAGCAGGAGAGCTGGGGGGAATATGAAGCCAGGGACAGGTAGGGGTAGACAGGACTGTACTCATCAGAAGTCAATGTGAGGTCTCTCTCTGCTCTGGAGATCAAGGTCTCTGCCTTTTTTGGTGCATTATTCTGTGAAAAAGTCATACAAAAAGTCAGAAGAAATCCACAAAGAATCAGGGAATAGGATGAATCCAGTGCTGCACTACTTACAGAAAATCAAAAACTACTGAGCTAACATTTGTTACAGTGAATTCCAACACAAGTATGAGGAAAATAGTGTTCACTGCATGGGGAAAATGAATTTATATCCTTAGACTGAATTGGTTTGACAAAAGTTGCTCTTTTTTTTCCTTACAATTGCTGTGTTCAGATTAAAAACATGCAATATGAACCACAGTAATGCTTTTCCAAATACTGTGTAAGCTATTTGGTTTACTGCCAAGAAGGCATGTAATGAAAATTAAAAATAGAGAGATTATTAAAAAAACTCCTCTCTGCATACATTATTGCTGACATTTGTTGAAATAAGAAGATACATGAAAAATTATTTATAGATTTTGTGAGTCACAAAAGGAAATAAAATACAATCAGAATGACACAAGGGGGAATATTTTTATGGAATATGGTTNTTATAGATTTTGTGAGTTACAAAAGGAAATAAATAAAATACAATCAGAATGACACATGGGGGAATATTTTGATGGAATATGGTTATAAGTGAAAACATTTGTGACATTAACTGAAAGATAAGAGATATTCAAAGAATTGTTGAAAGATTTAACACAATAGAACCATATGCTTCGTTTTAAAATGTAATTGTCCACTAACTTAACACACTTAATAGTTTTAAAAATATTTTCATCTGGAAACAACCCAAATTGCTGAGAAACTACATAGTTTCTCAAAATACTTCTCAAAGATCCCAGACACTTCAAAATGAAAATGATCTATTGATATAAGTTATTTTATATTCTGTGGTGATGAAGGTACTTTTTTTTTTAAAGAATTAGAAAGAAACTCTTGGGGACAAGAATTTTCTTTGGTAGCAGCACCTTGTGGGCAGGATTTTTTTAATTAGAGGTTACCCCTGTCTCTGGAGTTTATGATTTCTTTTGGGATTTGACTGCAGCAGCATAAGCTGGGTTCAGGTAGTTTTTCTGGAATTTTAATAACAAGAGTGAGAAAATGAATAGATTCCTGAAAAAGATGAATTAAAGATGAAACACTGCAAGAAGAAAATGGAATTAAAAATTAAAATGTAATAAATAGACCAAATTAATTACCAAGTTAAAAAGGCAGGTAATCAAGACAAACTTTGTAGTTGACTCAGGTGAGGGTTGTATTATTTTACTTTTAGATTTCAACTTCTTCTACCTACATACCTACCCAGAACTCTAGCTGATATGTTGTATTTATATCCCAGAAGAAGGATGTTGGTATGTGTTGCTTATACAAAATTTACAGAATATAAGAATTGGTACCAGTCTCAGGTATTTGTTGAAGAAATTTTTTGGTTCTTTTCAAGGAATCACAGATTTATGAGGGCCTTAAATGATAATGCTTTACACTTATGCCAGAAATCATATAGTACAGGACTTAATATGTAAGTCATGTCCTTTCAGAGCGAGATGCACCTATAATTAATGCTTTATATGAGTTTTATGGAAATCTGGACTCCTTCTGATGACAATTTGCAGCTTCTAATACATTGAGCTCACTAACTAGAACTCAAAATCAATGTGATTAGCACAAGGCTTCTAAAAAGATAGGCAGAGAAGAGAAGATTTCAACTCCTGAGCCTTCTAGTGTGTGGGTACCTTATTTCACATGCATGATAGTAAGTTTTGCTTCTCTGCATGTAGAAAATCAAAGTCTGCTTGGCAGTGAAAGGAAAGGAAGGAGAAAGAAGTATCAGGGACATGTATCTAATGCTTGGGACTATCAGTCGTGTTGTCATCATGGTCCTCATAAATTTGTGCTCCAAGAGATATTGGATAAAGTATATAAACAATCCTGAAAGTAAAAAAAAAAATGTTCTTTTGCTTTCAAATGAGCACTCAATCACCTGTGCTTCAAGATTTGTGCTCCTTGTACCCAAAAACTAGCAAAAAATCCACTGCTCTAACCCAAATAGAGAGTGCTCCACCCAGCAAAGTCTAGTCCTCAAGCATTAAGATGAGAAAGAGAAGGCTCAAGAGGAGATGTGGCTGAAATTCCCTTTAAAGTAGGAATGAAGTGAATATGTGAGATACAAAGGAGACTGGGAAGTGAGAAGGTAGGCATTGCACTTGCAAGGTGGGCAGTTTCTAACTGGGTAAGTGGGTTCATTGCACATTACATTCTTGTAAGATTACTTTAATTTTTATGTTCCCTTTTCTCAGTATCAGCTGAGTTACAATGAATGTAAGGAATACTAATTTGTTTTGACATTAAGTACCTTGAGACTGTGTGTCTGACTTGAAAATAAATAAATTCATAGATGAGATCTTTCTGGTCTTTGGAGGACCTCAGAGCCAAGTCTGTCAAGTTGGGCAGTTCATCAAGAATATCCTGTGTCAGACCTTTGGTCTGACTTTTAGAAACATAACTAAAAAAGCTCAGCCCTGAACCCCTCACATGTAAATTATCCTCTGGTAGTTCTGTTAATTTTTTCTTTACAGCCTAGGAAGTGAGCCCAGAAGGTAATTTGTAGTGGCTCTGTTTTGACAGAAGTAAGATGTGTGTTCCAGTGAAAAGGTTATCAGCAGGAGTTTGTTAGGTGGTTTTGCAGGGAAGGCCATCACAATTCCCTCCCTCCCAGCAAGTCTTTTGCAATTTTCGAAGTTGTTGAACATCAGAAAAGTGGTAATTAAAATCACTATATCTAAAATCCTCTGCTTGTCATTCCTTTCAGGAAAACACTGTCTCTATTAATGTATCATTTTGTTTCCCTAACTGCACCAGTTTTTGACAAATATTTACCTAGCAAGCGAATAATTAAACATGACTTTTCTTTTAAGACTGGATTTGATGGCAGTTAAAAATTGACCATTGATGGACACTTAATTTCCTTTGAATGGGTCTGTTTGCCAGCCTAAATTCTCTTTGTACCTTCATGTGTGCTCATGTAAAGCAAATATTGCACTTTCTGCTCACATTAAAAATCTCAAAAGCTTCATGATTTCTTTCTCCTCCACTCTGAACTAGTGTAGTAATTTGATTAACTGCTAAAAGTCTGGTGGCACTTTGGAGTGCTGTCCTTGTTGGCTTAAGAATGCCACATCATACTCATTAAAGTTAACAAGGCTACTCATTTTCTTTTTATATCTAAACTCAGTAAGCTTTTACAAAGAAAACTCATTGCACATCTCAAAATATATTAAACTGGTTAAAAGATGGTCTCAAAAGCTTCCAAGTAACAACCCAAATAGACAAAGAAAGGCAGCATTAAAGTTGCAACATTAACAGTTTTGTCCTTCAGAAATTGCTCAAAGGAAATTGCCAGTACAATGGCTCTCAGCACTTTTAGGGAGCTTTCTCATGGTGTAGTAGGACAACATACACATTCAACCTTATTCAGTATAGACTCTGTAGGTCATACTTCTTGTAGTAAAAAGGATGATAAAAATAATAACACAAAAGGAAAAAGATTACCTTTGGCAAACAAAAGTGAAGCCCTAAAGTGTATTTATTTATGACAGCAAAGTCTGGAGGTGAATGAGCTGACTGCTTTTCTAGTATCTCTATTTTACTTCTTGCCCCACCCCTGCTCCTTGGTGGAGCAAAATCTGCCTTCTGCTGCTAGACAAAAAAAAGAGGACACTTTGTTTAGAAAAAAAATTCTAGGCCTTTGTGGGTTTTTTTGTGCTTGATCACTTATTTGCCTTGGTCTGCAGTGGTACAGCTGTCAGCTGTGCTTCCTTCTGATCTCCTGCTTTTGTTTGATGAAGAGGTTCACTCACTCTGTTCAAGAACTAGCTGGCCTATAGAAAAAAGAACACAGAGCTTTAATAACACACTGTATCACTTAAATGCTGAAAGCACTCTGCACTGAAAGCACGCTGAGCTTCTAGGAGGAGAATATATTACCTTTCCAAAAGAAGTCCAGGATCAAATCCAGTTTCTTGTGCAGGATTTGGGGTCATGCAGCAGAAACAGGGAACCATCTACTTTAAGATTTCTGCTTCAATTAGTAGATGGCCACCAACTTCTTGCCATCAGTATCTGTTTTATGCCAGCCTATTTGTGTGTCAGATCTCACAGAGCTTGGGTGGGAGCAAGAGACTGCAAGAGTCCTCCAGGGCTCCTGGAGGCATCATGCTTAGCTCAAGCCTCCACCCTGGGTTTTCCTCACATGGCCTCAGACTGAATTCCTGGCTGTACTTCCAGAAAATTCTAGAAATTTCTGTTACTTGAATGTCTCAATTGCACTAGAAATATCAATACATATGCTTTGAGCCTTTAATGATTACAGACATATGGGTGACTGTGTGGTTCTGTGACTCCATAGCCAAACTTAAGAGACTGAGAAACATGAATAGATGCAATTGCCATCTTAGTTAAGTTTTATTTAGTCTTTCTCCCCTAACATATGGTAAAAATTCCTGGAAAGATTTTGAAACCTGTTAGGAGAAATTATGAAAAGCATGTTAGAGGAATCTAAGTGGCTTAGTAGTGTAAAACAGGAGATACTTAACGACAATATGCAAGTTAATAGTTGAGACTATAGCATTTTTAGAGCCATTGTGAATGTGCGTGGTCAAGAACTAAAGTATGAACAAAGGTTCATACCTTTTCCATAAAAATACATTCTAAACTGTTATTTTCTTGCTCAGTTGGCTCATATACTTAGGATGACTCTGAAGTCAGTTCATCGCAGCTCACCTTCAAATCCCAAAGCTGCATTGTTCAACGAGTATTCTCATAAAAAAGAGAGAGAACAAAAGAGGAGTGCACTGTGATTTATCAGGGACATAAAATATAGCACATTTTGTGGATATAATGTCAGACTAGACACTCTGTCAAGCTGTCCCCAATGCCTTTAGCATGATCTCTACATTTCAAGAATCTTGAAAGAAAAATTGACTCATTTCCCAGCATAAAGTTATCTTATATCCAAAGTGATGCTGTGCTGGAGGAATATCACATGCTCATAAAATAACACAAGTAATAAAATTGTTTTCTGAAAGGTACCTAAGTTTAAATGCAGAAGAGAAGACCACCACCACACAGCTCACTACACCAGTTGTTTGCATGTGACTCAGAGCACTGCATGCATGCACCTTGTGTACCAGTGAAATGTAAACATAAACCTTAATCCATTATTCTAAAGTTTTAACAAACAAAATATGGTTATAAAGCACCCAGCAGTGGAGGAGGTATGAATCTCTCGTGGCAGAGATGAGTGACTGGGGATGGCAAGAAGGAAGAGAGAGGGAGGAGAGAAACTACAGAAATCACTGTAAAACAGTAACATGTGCTTGTAGCCTTTAGGATCAACTAAGACCTCATTCTACTAATGCCAGAGGTATTGTGGAAATGCTCTGGCTTTGGAAATTAATGACAGAGATGTTAAAAATACTAATAGAAATATTCCCAGTGTTTAAACTGAGCTATTAGAATTATATTGGCAGAAATAAATAGCACATTATTAGAAATAGATTCACCTTTTAAATAAGCAAAAGTATTTTCATGCTGAATATATGAACTAGGTCAGCTCTCATTTAAATTCTGTATTGCTGAGAAAAGAATGCCAAAGGGAATGTGATTTATCATTAGATCCATCTGGCAGATCATAGCAAAAAGCTAGTGTTTTAATTACTATTGCTTTGTCAAATCATAAAAATCACAGAAATGTGTAGTGAAAGAGACCTAAAATGAATCTTTTTTATGCTCCAGTAATCAAGTAAGATTACATCTCTTCTGAGAGATATTTGGCAGAATCACAATAATCCAGGGCTGGGGATTTTACTATCTTTCTTAAAGCCTGTTAAAGCATTTTAGAACTTTCTTCTACGTTAGCTTTAAAAAAGGAAGTTTTCTGTCATATCAGCCTGATATATCCATTTCTGAAAATTAAGCTAATTATTTCTCCTTCTAGCTTTAGTAGACATGGAGAACAGCCACAATTCTCTTTTATTACTGCAACCTATACCAAAAAATCCTTCTGTAGCTGCCTTTGAGAGATTTCCCCACAGTCAGTGAAGACCCCCTATAACAGCCAGAAGGGTGTATTTGCAGAGCTGTTCTACCATTGAATACTGGGGCGTTGCAGTGGCAGGATCAGGGAGGCTGGAGGTGGACAGAGGCAATGATGCTCCATTGCTGCCTTTCCTATCCTCAGCCTGCCCCTTCACATCCAGCTCTGGAAGGTGATTTCAGCTGAGGGCCACATGAATGGAGGGTGAGGACTTCTCCCCCTCTTCTCTGTCCTGAGGCTGCACAGAATCCTGAGGGAAGGGGACAGAAGAACTAGGGAATATTAGGTGGCCTTGAGAATTCACAGTGATTTCAAAGTCTGGCTGAACTGAACAGAGCAAGATTCTTCTATCAGAGCTCTTACAGTTTGGGTCAGGATGGAAATTTGTGTCACATATATGAGAGGTCAAGTGATTGCCTTGGTGTCATTCAGAGGTGACAGCTCAGAAGTTTAAGTTCTGTGTCCTGAGGTGAACTGAGTTTTCAGGCAAACAACTAGTCCAGGAGGGACTCACTCCTACTAGTAGGGAGGGATGCCTTCTTGGAAAGGAGGAGAAATTACAATTTTTTGTTTTCTTGTCTTTCTTGGGCATATGTGCTGCAGAATTTTTTAAAATACATTTTAACTCTCCGTATGTGTTTGAACTGCTTTCACAAAGAAATTAGATAGGGTATTTTGATGTTGTTATAGCATTCTTATTTAGAGATTTATGTGCAGTATTAACACACATTACTGTGGGGCAGCACCACAGCAGACCAGAGTGGGAGAATCGCCTCCCTTGACCTGGTGGTGTTGCTCTGCCTGATGCACCTGAGGACATTTTATTCAATTCCTTGTCATTTCTCTTAAGGCACTTTACTGCCCCTGTTATAAACTGTCTTTAGTTTATCTTATTACTGTTTTCAATTCTTCCCAGCTAAGGATATAAATCCTATCCCTCTGCATCCTCTCATGAGAAAACAAAACACACCCCAAAACCCTGTAGCTAGGGATTTTCATCATTGTAGCTTACTTTAAAACCTGCCTTTCTTACATGACTCATTCATTTCAGTGTTTACTGGAGAAGGGTATTTTTTGGTAAATGCAGCAAAAACAGACAATATTTTTGTATCACACATTTAGAAAGCTAGGAGAGGTAGTCATGGATGGAAATCTTGTACCTACTCAGGGGAATAATACAATATTCTGTCTTACAACAGTATTTTACCTTATTATTTTGAAGAATTGTCTTTAGTGTGTTTTGTGAAATGCTTTGAGGTCTCAGAGGGAAATCTTATGTAAGAACTCAGTCTCAAAAGATGTCAAAAATGCTCCGGCCAGTAAAGCACTTAAACAGGTATTTAACTCAAAGTGAACAGGAATACCCTGGGGCATAAGTATCTTAAAGTTAAATACATACTTCTGTGCTTTGTTGGATCAAAACCACAGCTCTCAAATCCTTGCAGGACTGAGCCCTTGTGCTTTTTGGTTTTATAGAGTATTTGCTTACTGAGTTTTATAAATCTAAGAATTTCACTCAGCTCAAATACAGTGGTAGAGAATGTTTCCAAGACTGTGTTGCCTGATCCTGCACCACTTGAGGCCAGCAGAAAACCTTATTTTGATAAGAATGAGACCAAATCTTCATGGTTTGATAGATTCCTGTGGAAATCCTGTTCATCTATTAGACAGATAATAAACCTACTGAAAGTGAATAGCAAATGATCAGAGCCTGTGTCCTAAAGTTATACACAAATAATAATTCTCATTGCTTACAAAAAGCATCCAGAAATGTCCTGTGCATTTCATAAAGCAAGGCAGAGGGAAACATTTCCCTCAAGGCATTTCCCACCTTTCTGTGTGGCAATGCACCAGGGGAGCTTCATGTGTAAGCAAGGCTGTGAGGAGGAAAGGGGGAGATGAGCTGGGAATATACCCACACCTTCGGGGCACAGCATGAGCCCTGCAGAAACACAGCAAACAGCCTCTCTCACTGCAGAAAGGAGTTAACAGCCTGCCACTTTGGATAAAAGAGTTTGCCTTCCNTGGGAATATACCCACACCCCACACCTTCGGGATGAGCCCTGCAGAAACACTTACAGCAAACAGCCTCTTTCACTGCAGAAAGAAGGAGTTAACACCCTGCCACTTTGGATAAAAGAGTTTGCCTTCCCTTCTCACTACTTCTCAAAGATGAGAAGGTAGGCACTATCATAAAAGGCAATGGTTACAAGAGGCAATTAAAAAGTAAAGAGGAAGGTGAACTTAGGAGACACAACAGAATCAGGCTATGGATTTCTTGCTCTTCTTAGAAAAGCAGAAACCACCCCAAAAAGAAAGTTCTCTGGAAGGCTTTCCTACTAGGCTGTGACTGGAGTTCAAGAATATGACTGCCCTTACCCCATACAGAATGTCAGAGCTGTCTGGGTAAATCACGTCAGCAGTAGTCTGAGGGTTTATTTTTAGCACAATGTTAACTATTGCAACTACCTGGATGTACTGTGAGAATGTGCCAATGAACTTCTCAGTCATATCATCAGTACTTAGCCAACAGTTATACTGGATAGTGTTTGTGAACTCCTAATCCACCTTTTACAAGCATTCAGGGTTTTTTTAGTTGAGGGTTGATTGGTTGCTTTTTGGGGTTTTTAAAATCCTTTTCCTTTGTAAGCTCAAGGTGTGGAAAACTACTGGTATTTTCTGCTATGGTATGGTCTGCTATTTTCTGTGATGGTTGTTTCTGCCCTACAAAATAAAAGCTGCAGAACCACAGGCAAGATCAGAAGTCACAAAACACAAATAACTGAGAAGAAGCTGAATCAAAAGAGCAGAAAAGATACAAGCAGTACATGAGACATGTAATTTTACAGAAAGAAAAAGTAGCAAGAAAGTAAGTGTTCACTAAATATTAAGAAAACCTGTTTTTATCTAAGTCTGTTAAAGGAGCAACAGACTAAGTTGCTCCTGAGCCGTACTATTCTCAACATAGTTCAGTACTCAAAGGAAATGGAGGTAAAACAAAACAAGATTTTTTTTTTTTTTCCCCTAAAGTGCATAGCTCTACAAGAAGGTTATGGCTACAAATAGTTTAGGTAGTAATTATTTCCAGCATTCAAAATGATAACAATTTACCATTCTACTGAAAAATGAACAGGAACATGTTTCTTGAATAGTCATACCTGTCAAAGATCCCTTTTTATGTCACAGGGACAATGGCACAGTGACTGCTGCAGCCACTGTACTCTCTGTTGGTAACAACTCCATATTTCTATTGTATTACTTCCTAAAATTCTGGACAATGGAATTGTTTTAGTATAAAATATACAAAGATATGATATAATTTAAATTTTTTTTTCAGTTTCTAACCTCTTCTTCATAACCTAGTCCATGGTTTACTGGTTTATGTTTTTGATATATTTTAGTTCTTGCTTCTTGCTTTACTCTTTATAAATTCATACAGTACCCCCCTGTACACATATCGTCTTTGAAGTTCAAAGAAAACTATTAGCACTTAAAAAAGCTTTGGATCTATCAAACCTGAAATTTAAGTCCATGTGAAAAGTTGTTATGAAAGTAACATAAATCTCTGTCAGGAGATAGAAAAGAGAAAAAAATCAATTTTAAAATCAATTCACAGTAAGTAAATCATTCACTGGACCTTTTTTATATAAGGAGCTGCATTTTTTTTCTCCCTTCTTAGTTATTTTGCCATTTGTTTCTATTGTTAGTAATTTATGGTTTTTAAATGGCTCTTAGTAAACTGCAGGGATACTTCCTCTCGTGGATATCCATGAAACAAATTTCTTTATTCTATTTGTGGTCTATCTGTTTTGCATGGCTCTGAACACAAGAATGTGCTGCACTTTATACTAATTAGATTTTCTGCAAATTTCCATGATAACAAGTAATCAGTATTTTGTTTTTGCCAACAGAATCCATCAATGAGCAAATGCCAGGAGCAAGGCAAGTATATTAAATTACTGCAGTGATCAATACCATTATGATTCATTGCACCAAAAGTCCCATATTGCCCCTGTTGTTTCATTGCTTTGTGAAGCATTTGCTGTGTGCTGTGGACCAGACCCTGATGACAATTACATCATTGACAAATCTTTTGCTAGTTTAGGGGATTTTACACTCTCTCTTTAATGAGACAAATATGAATGATTGCAGGTTAATTTAATAAACAACACCACATCTTCTTCCAAACTTCCACTGGTTTTCTCTTGTCTGGGAGCACAGGCTGCAGCAATGGCTGGGGGATCTGAACCACCTACGCTGGTGGTGGCCAATGCCACCACCCAGAGGGAGCTGCTGAAGGGAGAGGCTGCCAAACAGACCTCAGGCTGCAGGGGTGCCAAGACCTGTCTCTTGGGGCAGGGACAGTCAGCAGACCTGCCTGCAAAAGGTGTGCCCGATGGAAGACCTCCTGCTGCAGGTGGCTGAGCTGCAGGACATGGTGAGAGGGCTGCATAATGTCAGGGAGACTGAGAAAGAGTTGGATAGCTGGGCAGAAGCACAGCCTCGGTCAAAGAGCCTAAAACTCCCCCAAGAGCACACACAGAATGGAGGGAGGGAGCCAGTAACACAGAAGAATGGAAGATTGCAACAGCAAGAGCCTACAAGAGGAAGAGGGTTTCCCCAGAGCCTGACATGCACTTTCAGAACCACCTCATTGCCTTGCAGGCTGAAAAGGGAAGATTTATCACATCAGGAGAGAGGGGACCTACAAGAGAGCTGGAGAGGACCTTTCTTCAAGGGTGAATTTTGATAGGACGAAGGGGAAAGGCTTTAAACTGAAAGAGGGCTTAGATTAGGGTTTAGATTAGATATTAGAAGGATATACTTTATTTTCATGGTGGTGAGGCACTGGAACAGGTTGTTCAGAAAAGTTGTGGATGCCCCATCCATAGAAGGATTCAAGGCCAGATTGGATGGGGCTTTGAGCAACCAGGTCTAGCGGAAGATGTTGCTGCCCTTTGGAGGGGTGCTGGAACTAGATAATCTTCAAGGTTTCTTCCAACCTGAGTCATCCTATAAGCCTGTGATTCTATGTAATACTTTATTCTTGGTCTGAGTTTCAGAAAAAATTAAGCCTTTACTCCTAACAATCTTCCTTGTAAAGATGTATGCCTGTCATGGTGCCTTGCAGTGAAGAGGATAAAATGGTGGCAAGTAACAATCCTACACCCAGACTTGTGGGCATTGTAGAATTCCTGTGGTTTTATTAGACAAAGTGACTAAAGTGCAAGTGAGAGTACAAAGTGAAAAAAAGAAGGCATAATAAAGTCAGATGTTTCCAATGTGTAGATCATGAAGTCCAAAGAAAGATGGCTGTGACTTGTCTGGCTGGACTTTTCAGTTCTGATTCTTCTGAGAGTAAATCTTGGCTATTTACCATCAGCCTCAGGTAACTGCAGAAGTAAAACCATGAATGCATTGAAAGGTAATACAGATTTGTAACAGTGTAATGATTTTTTGTTTAAAGCAGAGATTCATTCTCTCTTTTGTGTATCAGAAATACAACACAACCTCCCCTTACAGTACTAATACTCTTTTGAGAGCCAAATGAGTTTCTGAGATTTTACAATCCAATCTGCTAGATATTTTAGGAATTAAAATTAATGGAAACTGAACCATCTAAGAAATTTAGCATCTGTGTCAGACTCTATTCCTACCCCAAACGAGTTAAGTAATGGAATAGCACAGATGAATATATATTTCCTGTATGGTTAAGCTTATTGAGAAACAGTGCATATGCCAAGTAGGATGAAATTTTATAATTAATTATTTATATAGTTAATTAAATATTTATGTATTTATTATAATTATTTCATGGGCGTGTAGTGGAAAGCTGAATCAATGCAGAAATGGGATTATGAGCACAGAATTTTGAAATACCTGAGGCAGGCCTGAAAATTTACACATGCATTAGGTCACATGGATTTTCCTGACAGAAGTATCTACAGAAAGACTATTCTTTCTGATGGAAAACTTCAATGAGCTCCCACTTTCCTACAGAAAATTCTCTTATGTAAAACTTTTACTAACTTTTTGATGTTATTTCATACTGCAGCATGACATGGTGTTAGGGCAATTTTTGCATTCCAAGTTGCAGATCCAAAATACAGACAGGCACAATTGATATCTCCTTAGCAATACTTGATTATACTTTAAAAAAAAATCATCTTAAGATTTATTAAAAAGAAATATCTCACTGTAATTTTGCCAACACAACTTTTTTGAGGGCAGGCTCATAAATTATGCAAACCATCTGAAGGCCATTGAAATCCAAATAAAAAGGGATTAAATTTAAGGATATGCAAAATATGATGTTGAGGCTTTGGTTCAAGCCCACATATAAATTAAATGAAAATTCTTATGGTTAAACACTGATTTATAAGCCTTTTAAGCATTTATTTTAAGGCTGTTTAACTTGTACTGTGGCTCAAAAGCACTTCAGTCTCAAAAGCACCTAATTTAAAATACATGTTTAAGTACTATTGATGTCAAATTGATACATTTTGCAACCAGTTAGGTATTTTTCCAGCATTAAATCATTTTAGAGTTCCTGTCACTTTAGTAATGTGAATCCATTGCACCATGTGTTGGTCACTGTCTGTTGCATGTCTTAGGAGCAGAGAAAATTGATCTCTCTGAAGTTTTCTGGAGTCCCATCATTGTGGGATGCTGGCAGCAAGTGTTGTTGAGTAAGCTTATGCAGATTGGGCAGTTCCTCTGAGTGGAGTAGTAGTAATGAGGGGTAGTAGAAAACAGGTTGAGAAGGGAGGGAACTATTTAGATGGCCAGAAAGATCTTTCAGCAGCCCTGCTGGTCACGCACGCCTGCCCTGCTTAGCACCAGTCACTCTGAACGTTTTGAATCAGTGGCATGTCTCCTGTGTTTCACCCTTATTGCTGCTCCTTGCTCTTCTGTTTTACATAGTATCTACTATCTTTATTGTCTGTTATTCTACAAAGGGTCTTCTACAGCTTTGTGGTAACTCAGATGAGAAAGCAGCAAGCTTCTGGGGAGATGTAAAGGAAATATTTTTCTGGATATTCTCCAAACAAGCTTAGCATTATTCCCCAAATAAATGGACTGTGGCAGACTTAGATGGCATTTCATACATGATATCATGCCTCACACTGAAATTACACAGGCATCAGAGCTGGCCAGGGAAAAACTCCCTAATTCTGTAGCTTACCAGCAGTTTCCAAATGTTTTTGCAGTCATATCCCAACTTGTGACTAGTCCTCAGCATCTTTTCCCAAAAAACATAAAAGAAAATTTTGGAAGAGCTGAGGTGGTGCAATACCTCCTTCTGAAAATAGCAACTTAGAGTTCTTTTAACTATGTTTGCAATGTCTTCTGGGAGACAATAATAAATTTTTACTTCTTTGTTCATTTTAGTCATATTGCTTCTCCTACCAAGAGGCAATAAATAAATAAATGAGCCAAGCTAGGATTTACAACCATGTCTTCCACGTGTGGTTGCATGGGGCTGATACTGACTAGCTAAGGAACATGAGCCTTCCAGGTGTCCAGAAAATCCAGATTTCTGGTTTGTCCAAATTTTGACAATATGATTTGGAATATAGAAGCTGTAAGGTCTCTGGACTTGGGACAGTATAGGACAGGATTTTCATGGAAACAGAGGACTGGTCTTGACAAACAAGTTTGACATGTGGAGACAAGAAGATAGAATTTTTATTTTTATTCTTTCTGTAAACATTTCTTTTCTGAAGAGTCTTGGTTTTCTTGCAAACTTGTTGTGAGGAACTGAAAACCTGAAAAAGTCAATGTCTCCCTGGCAGAAGAGCAAAAGAACATTACAATGCCAATGAGATGACTGGATGCAATTAGAAAAGAGGGTCTTTTGGAAGCAAGAGAACATTTTTTTGGGGCCATCTTCCTTATCTTGGGTACCTACCTAAACGAACAACAATTTTGGGAGAGCATTGTACCTGAGTCTCTCACAGAGAAGAGGTTTGCCAAAAGCACTAGAGACCCCCTGACCCCTTTCTAAAATGTTTGGAAATGACAAAATTCACATCCATGGGGACTAGTATAAATAACTCAACTCAGAGGAACTATGTGTGCACCCACCATCTGATGGACCTGGACCAAACATGACCCTGGAACCAACTCTCTCCTCTCCTCTCCTCTCCTCTCCT
>VZRH01000158.1:11539-73390 GCA_013397555.1 Urocynchramus pylzowi | reverse complement strand
TTTTTCAGAAAGGGAGAAGGAAAGGAAAACAACTGTGGAAACATCAATTCGTATTAAGAGAAGCCTCATTATTTGTTGCTCCTAGCTGATCCTCCTGTTCCTGGTCACAGTGCTCCTTAGGGCACTTGAATCTTCCACAGCTGCTCCTGGCAACACTCAACCACATCAGCTTCTTCTTACCAGCAATGAAAGTGAGCACTGAAAGCTTTAAAAATAATTGGAATAAATTGGAAAGTACAGGTAAATGGAGGGATAAAAAATAAATAGTGGAAATGAAAGAAAAGTTTAATTGTTATCACACACACACTTTACTGCTACGAACACCACTTTCCTGATTGCAGATATTCATGTTCATCAAACAGTGGGCCTAGCAAACAGTAACCAAACAGGATAAAAATCATTGGCAATTAGATCCTCAACCTCATCACATCATGACATGATATAATAGTCTTTCAGAAAATGAATAAAATATGAATAGTCTTTTATTCCCCAAGCAAATAATTTGAGAAATATAAATTACATTTTCCAACCTCTCTGTATGGGGACTGTTAATGTCTTTGATGTTACTCTTTCCATTACATCTCCTTTCAAGCTTCAGAAATATTTAATGCATGAATACCACAGAATCTGTTCAGGAAATGGTTTTATTAAATAAATGTAGTTTTATTAAGTTCATAGTCATTTTAGGTTCATTTTCTGTAAGTATACCTATACCAAAATTTAATGGCAAAACTCTTTTTGCGTCACTTGAAAATCAGTTCAAACTATCCACAGAAAGGACTTGAAATGAAAAGGCAGGCTGAGCAAGAAAGCTGAGTAAGGATTAGGTTGGTGACACCAAGAGGTTTGGTCGACCAGCAGGACTTGAAAGGTGTGGATCTGGTTCTTGTTGCTGTCAAGACTCAGCCACCACTGGTATTCATTCTTCACAAAGCCCCTGAAAGCCTAAATCATGCTGGGGAAAGGGGAGATACATTGCCCACTTCAAATACAAGTCTGCACATAGACAGGCACCCAAAGGCATATTGTGCATCAGGGAAAGTGGCTCTAAACTGTGCAAATCCACAGTGAAAGCAGAAATATCAATTTAGAGACATTACTGTAAGAATGGCGGTCAGGCTTATCACAGTGGGAAAACACACTGTAGAGCTACAGGTATGAGAAAATACCCACTCCCAGGTGTTTCCACCAAAGTTAAAGCTAAGTTGGACTCCCCTGTGGCAGCCAGTCCAGCATAGGTGACTCTAGCACAGACTGACCCAGATGTGCTACTCACTTTTTCCTCCAGCCAAACCGGTGGTTTAGTTACCTTCCACTCCACTCCTATAATTTGAAACCAATTTGTAGCCATTCCAAACTATTATAGCAAATTTTCCAGCTGGCAACTTCAATAAGAAGCAGAATAAGCTCTTTTATTTACTGCACTCAGTTTTAGATTTGCCATGGGTACTTAAATCTCAATTGGACAGCTGTTTCTACACATGCCCAGTTTGAAGGAATGGAAGTGACAGGTGGCAGTAGCAGTAATTCCTGCTTCCATCAGGCTTCCTGCAACTCTAGGTGGTTTTGATTAATGCCTGTGCCTATCACTTCCTATCCAAGATCACTCATATATCAGAGCAATCTGATTGTGAGAATGAGTAAACAACCATTGCCTTCACCATATAGATCATTCCTAGACACCTCTAAATTCAGGAATGGGTAAAATAAGTCATTTGAAGGACAAGAACATTGGGTTCTTCATGAGTTTTATGTACACTGCTTGTCCCACACTTGGTGTTTAGTCTTCCTCAGGGGCAATTCCCAGAAGTAGGCTCTTCAAAGGAGATCTTCTTATTCCATAATAAAAATTCTGAGAAGACACACATTTCCCCCCCACCTCCAGATCTCATAACCTCATTACAGAGTGTACCACTGGCAAAATTATTCTTTTATCTGCAATGGCTGCTGTAATTGGAAGCAGGGTGTATGGCCCTTAAATAACGTGCTGCAATAATTCCAGTCCATTATTAAAATAAATGTTATATGACATTCTCAGGAAGAGACCTGAAAATGGAATGGAGACCCTTCCAAGATTCAATGGATAATCTTTTCGATCTACTGATTTTAAACCAGTGCTTTTTAACAAAGAATAGCATTTTTCCTCGGCTTTACACTTTATATCCTCTGTTTCTCAGATGTATTTATTGCAAGATTTTGACAGAATGTTTGGAGAATCTAATCTAAAAATCCTTCAGTGGAAGAATCTCATAGCTTGAAGGCTATCTGCCAGCCAGTAATCCCTATTATGTTCTGAAGACTCCCATGGTTTCCTCCAACATATGCCTCCAGAAATAACAATCCCTTTAGCTAGGGAATTTTGAAAAGCAGTAAGTTGAACAGTGGATACAGCCAACAACTTTTATTTTAAACAAAATTTCTTGCTTTGCAAGGAATATCCCAAATTACTACATTATTGAAAAAAACCAGGATTCACTATCATGACACTAACACTACAAACTCACTGTGATTTTACTGGTGTCATTTGAACCTGGGATCAAAGTTTTATATTATTTGTCTTGGTTGACACCAATTCCTTTTTCTAGTATAGAGTGAGACTTTCTAACTCAAAGGAAATGCATTAGAAAAGGTAGCTATCTTTAGCAAATTCTACCCATGATCCCCTAAGAAGAGCTTCTTTGTGAGAACAGTTTCATGAGCTGCTCATGAAATTTTCTTCTATTCAGAAATGCGTGTAGTTAGGCAGTGAGACATGCCCATTGTGTCTTGAGCTTTTATGTTCAGGAGATCTTTTCAATATTCTGGTCCTAAGGCTTTGTGTGCATGAATGAATGTTTAAGGTTAATGTTTAATTCACTGGCTGAATTGTCTAAATTTCTGATGCAAAAATGTCTCGCACAAACTTTGTGATGAATAACAGAATAAAATCAATTGGATTATACCTGCTCATCAGCTGTACTTTGTACAATATTCATTTGTATTGAGTTTATACCACTTGAAACTACTGTCACCAAGGGCAAAGGTGGGAGAAGAGGGTCCTCAAAGGATGGCAGCAAGTGGCAGCTGAAATGGAAGGATCAGAGCAATTAGTGCTGCTCAGACTACCTACATAGCCCTTCTGCTGTGGCACAGCCAATAAAGGCAGACTTTTTCAGACTCCATCATCTTGCACAAGCTTACTAAAACAAATGATAGATCAGGTACTTGTACATAAAAATCAAGTTTTCTTCTTGGTTGTTCTGAGATTTTCTTCCACCTCTGGGTGCCAAGCTGAAATTTCTACATTTCCATTGAGATTATTAAAATATATTCTTACTTTGATTTAGCACTTGTTTTAACAGGAAGCCTTCCACCTTCAGAAAGTTAGAGCAAAACAATATCTTACACTCATAGTAAATTAATCACAATGTACTTAAAATAATATATAAAGATATTACATATTATATACAGATAAACTAACACTAATGGCACACAAAAAATTACTACTGTATTTTGAAGCAAAGGAAGGCATTCAAAATATTATGTTCCAACTTTTTTTTTCTGTTTACTTTTTGTTGCTCCAGCAGAAATGCTTTCACATAGTGCCAGGGGAGGTTTTTACAGGATATTAGGAAAGATTTCTGCTCTGAAGGGGTGGGCAGGCATTGGAACAGGTTGCCCAGGGAGGTGGTGGAGTCACCACCTCTGGAGGTATTTAAAAGATGTGTAGATGTGGCACTGGGGACATGGTTTGGTGGTGGACTTGGCAGTGCTGGGTTAATGCTTGGACTTGATGATCTTGGAGGTCTTTTCCAACCAAAACTATTCTATGATTCGAAATTTCCTGATTATTTTCCTAATATTTGGACATGTGGATTATTCTGTAAGTATAAGGTTTGCATTAAAAAGTTGTAAACAGTGTAGAAAAAAGTATTTTAAAATTTATATTTGAATGTAACTTATCTGAATCAAAAATAAGGTCAAAATTTGATATTTTATCATTAAAAAAATTTAAAATGGTACATTCTGACTTTTAAAATCTCATTGAAATGCATGTTGAAAAAGAGTAAAACCAGTTTATGTAAAAAATGAAATTTTATAGGAAAACTGCTCTAGGAATTCCTTCAATCTCTTGTTCCAACTACAAAGCACATTTTTAAATTGCTTTGAGTTAATGGAAAAAAGCAATACATATATATATATATATACATGTATACATACATATACATAATGTGTGTATATATATATATGCATATATACATATATATATATATATATNTCTCATTGAAATGCATGTTGAAAAAGAGTAAAACCAGTTTATGTAAAAAATGAAATTTTATAGGAAAACTGCTCTAGGAATTCCTTCAATCTCTTGTTCCAACTACAAAGCACATTTTTAAATTGCTTTGAGTTAATGGAAAAAAGCAATATATATATATATAAATATACATGTATACATACATATACATATTGTGTGTGTATATATATATGCATATATACATACATATATATATATATATATATATGTGTGTGTGTGTGTGTGTGTGTGTGTGTATGTATATCAGCCAGCATAAGAGACAAAACACAACTCTCCTGTGGGAAAGGGGTAAATGAAAATATTGTCATAGATAAAAATGATTACCTGAAAAATAGAAACAAAATACTGCTTTTCACTAATAACTAAAGGATCCCATCACAGGTTGCCTGGAATGTCCCTAAATTAGATTTTGGTGCCTCAGTCCCACACACACAGACTCAGCAGTGATCAATCTTCTACGATCCTAAAATCAATAGTTACTCCTACAAATAGCACAGGAGGTCCCATGACAGCTGAGGCTGGGCTGCAGGCATGCTCGTTGGGCATGTCAAACTGAGCAGAACAAAGAAAGAGAAAGGAGATCAGGAGTGGTTTGTGTGTTCTGCATCTTGCTCTAGTAACTAATACCTTATGGTTAAATACTGTTATTCTTATTTTCCAACGTGTCATAATATTGTCAGTTACACAAGGCATTGCTAGAGTAACGTTGGTCTCTCTGGTTTATGATTTATGGTCATAATTGAAAGCACAAGACTGGTCCATGACAACCCCAAAAGGTCATACTGCAGGCTGTAGCATGGTGAACCTCTCAGCTTCTCAGGAAATTCATGATGTACCTCAGTGAGTGCCTTATACAAATAAATTGATATTTGACATTTTTGCAAAGGAACTGTAAAAGCTTGTCAAGTGGGACATTATGAAGCACACAAAGGACATTTGTTGGGGTGTTTTCCTGTGCTCAGTCTAGTCAGTAGATTTGGCAGCTATCCTCATTTCCTCCTCATTGCGTTTTTCTCCTAGTGGCAAATTCGATCTGCTCTGTGGCACCACGGTTGCCATATGCTCCTGGCCTATCATTTCACACCATTGCATCCTTTGAGACAACAGCAGGATGCCCACAAGGAGCCCATGGACTCAGGATACCCCGTGCCCCCAGCAGCCTTTTGCTGAGCCTGTGCAAAGGCAGGGACCCAGCTGGGTCACCTTCAGTGCAGCAGAGCAACGCAGGCTGGCTGTGTGCTAATAAATAATGTCCACAGCCACTTCTGCAGGAATATTAAGCTGCACTTTCAATTGCCTGGCTCGCTTTCTCAATCACATCTCCCAGCACAAGAAATTTTACTTGATATTCTTGCTATCACATCCACCATTTCTGTAGCCCGTTGCTTGCACAAACTGGATTTATGCCCTTCCTCATGAAGCTGATTTTTAGTCCGTCCTCAGATTTCTCTCTCCATAGCCTGCTTTTGACCATTCACCCTGCCTTTATCATCATACTCCAGAAGTATTTCACTACAAAACCAAATCTTAAGCATTTAGGTGGGGACCATGCCTAGAATGTTTTCAAGCTGCTCCTCTCTGCCCCCTCCACCCATACTGGTGACCCTGTATCTTTTGTTTTCCTCTTTTAATTGCTATGGCTCAAAAAGTGCTTTTCATTCAATGTAACTTTAAAAAAAAATGTAAGGTAATTGCAGGCTGTAATTTATCTTGCCTTTTGGCAGTTCTCACTTTATGCCAATGGTCCCTGACCTCTGACACTGAAGGTGATTTAAGATAATTTATGGTTACTTTGCTGTGAAGCAGCCTGGAGTGCTCACACAAATTCAATATTTTCAGCTCTGGAGGAAATGGCTTCCGGGTGGCAATAGCCATTTGAACCACTTTTGGTAGAGCTGTGTGAACATGATTGTTAACAGCAGCTGGTGTTTAACAACTTAGTAAATCAGAGGGGTAACTTTAGGCTGGCACTCCACAAAAATAGACAGGAGGAAGTATTTTATCTAAATATAGTGCCCACTCTCTAAGTCTAAACATTTAAGCAAACCAAATTAGAACTCAAACTACCTGGTGACATTGGTAAATACATATTATCTGCATTTCTAACACAGAATTATTTTCTTCCTCTATTATCATACAGTGAATGCTGGAGGAAGCTGCAGCAACAAAGAAGACAGGGGGACATATTCTGCTCATTTAATAAAAAAATAACAAAAGAGTTTGGTTTTATCATTGTCAAAACAAACACACTAACTCCTGAAGGAAAAATCCAACATTTATCATTGATGAAAAAAGAGAGATACAAGGAAAAAGTATAGGACTTTAAGAGTGGCTAGCTGGTCTAATTACAATTTAAAAAGTGGTGTTAAATAATTTCTATTTTTATTTATAAAACCCTCTGAGCAGCTGAATTATTTATTTACTGTACTACTGCAGAATGTTATCCAGCCATTTCGCTTAGATGAAAATAAAACCCATGCTGCACTCTCACATCCCAAATCTGAACACTGTGACAGCTGTCTAACATTCCTAGCAGATTTTTAGGCATGTTCATGTAATAAAGAATATCTCTAGCAACTGCAGCTAGAAAAATATCTGCTTCTGTAAGAAAATATTCTCTCAAACAAATGACCTCTCATCTGTGCTTCTTTCTAATGCTTGTTCAGCCAAGAAGTCTTCTGTGTATATGGGGTTCCAGTTGCACTGCTCCTCCCCAGCTTGAGAATCACTGTAAATGGCTGATTCTCAAGACTTATTAGGCATCAGGAAGGAAAAAATGAGAAAAATTGAAGCTTTCATTTGCAGAATGGTAGCAGGGTGCTTCCGAGGTTTTTTTTCTGGTAAATACAGGGTACCTCAGCATTGTGATGCCTTCACTTAACAATTTTTACAGCATCATTTTGTATATTTAGGTATCTTTATACATGCCAAAAATGTTCTTTTTTTTTTTTTCTTTCCTTTTTTTCTTTCTGTCAAGGATGGTTTGGGGTAGTTTTTCTCAATTCAACAGTTAAGCAACTGTTTCATCAATCTCCAGCAAGAAGTCCCCCTGCACAATCCTTCCTCTCCCCTCCAGGAGTGGGCAGTTCCCAGCTTAGGAGGAAAATGGATATTGCATGTGCTATTTTCAGGACATTTGACATCACATCCTGACATGGCCTTGTGCAAAGAAAATTGTTCTGCATAGTTTATTTTATTACTTTCTGGGATTACTAGTGTATTCTGCACTAGAAAGCTCAGTGTGTAGTTCAGAAAATGTTAAAATCAGCATGGTTTTTGCAGGTATTTCTCCACATTTTCAACAGGTCTGAGTTATTTCAATTTGATATTTTCTCCTTTTATGCACATATGAACAGAGCTTGACCTCTGTCACTGAGTGTTTACTTTCACAATGCTACAGTGTCTGTAAAGGTAAATCCTAAAGAGGTTTGAAGACACAGGATGTAATAGACAAAAATTACCTAGTTAGCAGATGTTCAGAAAGACTTGGCATTGTTGAAATGGTGTGCTTATAAATTATTTTTAACATCAGCATTCTTTGTGGCGATAAAAATGGCAAAACAGCTTTGTCAAATTCTGAGTAAGAGCACTGCAGGACAGCACCGTGGGTGCACACCCAGTTTCAACCTGAGAAAAAGTCAAAATCGGGCTCTTATCTGAAACAGCTGAGAGAAGGCAGAGAAGAGGCTGAGCTGAGCCTCTTAAGTGCTGACAGTGGTGTCTGAAAGGAAGACCAGAGCCTTATTTTCAACAAGCACCTGGAAAAAGCATTTAACTATGGCAGGAAGTAATGACAGACATGGTCATGGAAGCTGTGTTCCTAATGAGGTTCCTTGGAGCAGCCATGCCAACAGAAATGGCTGCCAGCCTTCAAAGAGGGTTGAATCTCCAAGGGACACTGATGGAGGCAACCAGCAGATCAAAGGGATGGCAGGAGAGTACTGAAGGCAGTGGGGAAGCCACTCTTTCAAGACAAGCAGTGCCCCTCATCCTGCCTTTCTGTGGATGGAAGATGAGAAACTTGTTCAGCTCATTCCTAATGTCCTGGACAACGTCCCCTATAGCAGCCTCAATATAGGTTTCCTGAGCCACTGAGATTCCAGCTGTCCTGGGAGCCCTAGTCAATTGTGTCTACTCTGTTACCCAGGGGAACTATTGTGTTAAGAAGTTTTGATGATCTACTTGATCAACGTAGATATACTCCTGACATTCCCTCACTCCCCTCTATTGTTAAATCCTGCTCTAGGTGAAATAACCGAATAAATGGAAATCAAGCAGAAAAGAGACAAAGAATGACTTCTGTGACCCCAGTTCTTTCCTACCTTCCTCCTTTGCTACTCACTCATTCAGAGGCAGACTGAATACTGAGCTTTTTCATGTTCAAAATTTAGTAACTTGACATTGTAAATGTCTCTTATTCTTCAAGACTCAACCAGCAGACAATGTACTGAGAAATGAAAGGACCTCCTTAGATCAGCCACGGGTGCAGAGGGATCAAGGTCTTGAATGTGGACAGAACTTGACATTTGTTCAGGTCAAAAATACAAACAACATTGGAACCTGCATCTCAAGGAGGTGATAAATACTTGGAAGATCAGAGCTGCAGCTGTTGACTGTAGGTGAATACTACACAATGAGGTGAATATTCACCTCAAAGAGAATAGAATATCAAGTGAGCCTGCAAAGAACAAGAAGTGCTCTTTGGAATTCAGAAAGTATGGGCATAAAACATTAAAAATGCTTTTAATGTGTTAAAAACATTAAAAATTGAGTTAAATCATGTCTTTCAGTGAAGATTTAAATAAAATGAAGGAGTTTTGAGCATGCAAAAGAAAGAAGAAATTTATGGGTTGCTCTGTAATGAGGTAAGGTGTATGGGAAATCCTGGACTGTCACAAAGAGAAAGGGCACTCAGAAGCCAAAGTGGCCACTCTGTGGAGCAGACTCTTTCAGCTCCACAGGTGTTACTGGCAGAATCATAGAACACTTTGGGTTGGAAAGAACTTTTACAGATGGTCTGCTTCCAATGCCCTGCCATGGACAGGGACACCTTCCATTAGACCAGGCTGCTCAGAGCCCCACCCAACCTGGCCTTGAACACTTCCAGGGATGGGGCATCCACAACTTCTCTGGGCAACCTGAAGTAAGACTTCACCACACTCACAGTAAAGAATTTCTTCCCAACATCTAATCTAAACCTGCTACCTGCTCTCTTTCAGTTTAAAGCCACCCCCCGCTTCCTATCACTACATGCCCTTGTAAAAATTTCTAGATGTCTAGTTAATTTCAGAAACTGGTCCGTGTTTGAGGAAATAAATAAATGTCAGTGGTTTTTGTTTCAACCTTATTTAGATCCATAACCTTTCAAAGCTGCTGTGAAGCAGGTTTAAGGGACAGCTCACTGACCCACATTCCTGAGGAGCAATCTGCTCCAGGCTGGGGGAGATGGTGCCATTTCTCTGAGCCGTGTCACTCCTGCTCCAGACAGAAGGCTCCAAAGAACAAAGGACAGTAGGATGAGGCACAAATGAATTGGCAATACTGCTGTAGACCTTGCTTCTCAGGAGCATAAGGGAACCAAATTGTTGAAGGTAAGGATAACTGTCCTTCAGGAGACCAGTGGGAGAATTGAAAGACTAAGAAGATTTTAAGCACAGAAACCCAGTGTTAGGTTTTGAAGTGGCCTATCCTGTCTCTTCATGGTTTTGAGAACTAGCACACCTGAAAACTGGTTTGATTTTTGAAGTTTTACCTGCTGAGGTAATATAGATGTAGCATTAGCTTTACCTTGCTCATATAAGCTGGGATTTGCTCCAGGGCTCAGAATTACACCAGATGCAAACACAACCTTGCACTTAAATGTAGTCATGAGGCTTTTTTACACAATAGCCACACCCGTACAAGCAGGATGTTGTTGTTTGGATTAATCCTGTCTTAACACAGTGATGTGGCACATATCATGCAGGAGAGCTGTCCTGGCCAGTAGCCACACTAATCTCTTTTCCCAGCTCAAGTTTTGATCAGCTCACTGAGTCCACAAAGCTGTTGAAAGACCCTGCTGAAATGAGAGAGATTCAATGAAAGCTGTGACATACAGTACTGAACGGGTTGTTTTTCCCGGGTGCTCAATTGCTTTGCTTTGAGAGAAAAGGTTTGTGTTTCCTGAGGAGAGATGCAGAACAGCTTTTACCTTCAATGAAATCCTGTATGAGCCAAACCTTTGTCATAAGCCTATTAATGGGGTGGAGGTAAGGGAAGGGAAGGGAAGGGAAGGGAAATGTGCTGAGCCTGCTTGTGTCTGGCAAACCCAGCCAAGAGCGGCAAACCCAGCCAAGAGCAGCAAAGCATGAAAGGCAAAGATTAAATTGGAAGTACAGATGCTGAGGGCCTGGGGAGAAGTGTGGTGACAGTGTGCATCATCACCAAACTCTTCCATGGCGCACCTGGGGTGGTTACAATGGTAGCACCAAAGCAGACAAGAATGGGGAAAGAGTGGCAGTTTTAGACCAGCTGAGGAATAGATGCTTTCTAGAGAACAAAAAAAAGCTAATGGGAAAAAGCACTGACGTAAATCCCTGAAAGTGTATTTTTTATGACATTGAGTAACAAACACAATACCATTAATATAATTAATTTAATTGAATCTTTTACTTGAGGAGAGTAATGGACATTAATTACAAAAGGTAAATGGAAGGGATTTTATTTGGGGGCCTAAAGTAATTCTTCAGAGCTGAGCCCTGGTTTATATATGTTTAGATTTATATGTAGAAATGGGGACTCACCTTCGACACTGGAATATTTCACTCTGGGGTTTAAATGACGTTATTGTGCTCACAATAAAACAAAGAATAACTCAGACTCATGTTAAAGGTAACTCAGGCAAAGGGCTTTAAGCATTTCAACTGGATCAGCAAATTTAGTTGGATTAGCCAAAAAATTGAGTGAACAGATTACAAACAATCCCTTAGTAATGCTGTATGTCAAGTTTCCTGACTGTTTGCATGGTACAGGAGATGCATCAATCATCAGAGCATGAGTCACCTTCTGGAATGGAGCACGTCGGGGTGCAGAAGGGTCCTGGGGGATAGTACATTTTGTGCCTGGGGTATATTTTAAGATCTATACCATGAAATATTGCAAAGGACAATTAGTGATTTTAAAAGGAAAAAGGTGAAAATGGAGGGAAGGAAAGATCATCAGAGGTTGGATATAATCACTTATTTATGCAAAGCCAGAAATAGTTGGTGAACATAAATCATTTTAGAATACTGCTCATATTTTAATTTTCTTTTGCTAAAATAATCCTTTACAGCAATTTTGGCAAAAGAGAGATAAATGCAGGTGATGGAAATTTGTGCAGAAAAGGATGTAACTTTTGATTTCTAAGACTTGGATCTATAGGATGCCTTTTATTACTCTTGAGTCTGTTTTACCTGGCACCATGCCTTTATAACATAGCTGCTGGAAGTGTTTTTACTGAGCATATACTTAAAAGGATATGCTCTTCATGACATGTTCAATGACATTTCCCCTTTGGCCAATTAGGAGCAAATGTTAATTCTTTTGATTAGTACATAGCCAAGATACTCTGTGAAAGCGAGCGAATTTCAATCCTACTTCACATCAAATATTATTCTTTATCTGAACTCTAGTTGAAGAACCCCAGGCCAAGCTCTCACTTCTGGCAGGTTAAATAAAAACTAAAGAAAAAAACAGTGAAGAACCAATTTAATAGACTTGTAGGAACATTTTTGATCTGATGTTGTTAAAGGTATGGGCTTCAGAGATGCTCAACATCTACGTGCTGCTCTACTGACATCTTGGAAGCTGCAAGGGATGGATTTGCCAGGGGACCACTGGAGCTGGCAAGACTTAACATGGTCATTGGCCTGCTCTTTCTGAGAGGAAATAGGAAGTCTTTTCCTTTCTTATGTTTAAATTCTTGCTTTCAAGCAGTGACTCATGATTTCACTTACCTTTGAATAAACCTCTTGTGAGACTGTTTTCCTGGTCAAAGCCCAGTAGGTCTCATGCCTGTTGGAAGAGCTCTGCAGTAAGTGATCTCATATATTTAGGATGGGAGGAAAAAAAAAAGAAAAACAACAAATGGTGTCCCACCAAGCTGAGTGATCCCACCAAGGAAATCAGGCACACTGGAAACAGAGCTGCTGGATTGTGTGAGGGGTTCCAGCATTTCCAGGGACTCCAAAATTACAGTCTCCACTCCTGGCCCCCTCTCTCTGCCCCTTCTCCATCTCACTAGTCACTTCCACCCCACAACAAGCACGTTCTGCTTCATTTTTACATTACCACCATCTGAGTCTTCACCTCTTATATTAATCTAGCCACACTGTAAATTTTCCACTCATTATTTCTGCCTCTTTTCTTCTCCTGACTTGTCTCAGCACCTTCCTGTATTCCTTGTTGCTGAGGAAACTCTGCTGTATTCCTCAGACTAAGGGAAAACACACCCAGGGCTCTTTTCCTGATGTTTCTTTCTGTATCACTCAACTTCCTTTCTTTCTCTGTGATGTTGTTTCATGAAGAAATGTAATAATGGGATTAAGACATGAAGAAAAAAGTGAAGAACACAGGGCTGAAGAAGCTGAGTGTGTCTATCTCATTTTTCCCAGTCAGGTACTATGAAAAGGGTACCATCAGTCCCTTTGCTATCTGCTGTGAAGGGAGGGCAGCTAGCCTTGTTCCCTTCACCCCAAGATAGGAAAAGTGCTAAATCCTGTGAAACAGCAGCATGGTCTCACCTTGTCAAAGACTGAAGCACTGCTATATGCTTCTATCTGCGTAAGACTGAAGGTTTAGGCAAATAAACATATTTTCCCTGACAGAGCTTATCCATTTTGATCAATTCATAGGATGCTAATTTGAGTAACTGAGCACAAGGATAATTAGCAATCATGTCAGTGATAGTACATTTATTCAAATTAAGTCAAATGTGAGTAATCTCTGGATGATTTTTTTTTTAGCCAGTAGAGAGGATAATAATTTAGCAGCTAATTTTAGACTTCTCTGAAAGAGAAAAACAAATTCTAGAGGCTGTTTCTACTTTACATGTTAAGAAGACCCTGTGCTTCCAGGAATAATACTTTAACATGATTCAGAAAACTCATTTTCTCATTTTGCTGCCTAGTTATGGAGGAAAATGTTTTGATCCAATTGCTCTCCTAGTTTCTTTTTCCTCCCACTCACCCTGTGGGTGGGATGTCTGCCCTCCACACCACTGGTGAGGAGACATAGAAGAGCTTGTTGCAGGCATGGACACTTGAGTTTACAGCCATTTGGTTCCCTGGATGTGGAAGTTACTGGAGTTGATTTATAGCCCTCAGCGAGGATTTTTTGGGTAATACTACAGCTTCTCACTAATGAAATTCCTGCACATGAACTCTTGTGGGACTCTCACAAGTGATTTTACTGCACATGTTTTACTGCTCCTCTGTCTAAGGGGTACAGCGCACACAGGCAGCGCACACAGCTGGATGCCAAAGCATCCAAAGGCTGATGGATGGACTCCAGGTAAGGTCCTTTCCAACCAGCCTTCCATTTCTTTGGGACTGTGTGATGGTGATCTCCCTCTTCTCAAATGAGGTCTTTGCACCTGGCCTTTGTACTGACCACCTCCATCCAGGTGTACAACTTGCCCTGGCTTTGGTGTGCCCTGCTGGCCCAGGGTGCCTGCCTGCACCAGCAAGCACCAGCCCGTACTGGGGCAGCTCTGCACGGTTTGGAGGCCTCATATGTGGCAAGAAATCCTGGTCCCTCGTGCACTTCCCAAGGGAGGGTGCACAAGCAGTCAGTGCCCACCTTGCACACAAGTTTGTGCTTCCCTGAAGGTTTCTATTCTTTCTTGAAACCCTTCCCTGTCAGATCCATCTGCTTTGCTGATGGCTTGGGAGGGACAGGGCTTCCTGGGGCTCTGGACCGGTTGTTGCTGCTGTCTACATGCTTAGGGCATAAGACAAAACTGCTCTGTGTCTCAAGAGCAACTGGGACTAAAGACACACTTTTACCCTCCTGCCTGCCCCCTGAGTCTGATCTCTGCCCTGAAAGCCACCTCCTGCCCCATGGGGATCCTTCCTGAGGCACCAGGAATAGGGTAGGTCTGGGATGGGCTGCCCTCAAGCTTTGCTGAGCCTTGAGGCAGAAAGAAGACTGGCATCATCTCCACTTAGAGTCACGTGCCAAGGGTTACTCCAGGAATCAACCCGAACAACTAACCAAACAACTAACTTCAGTTAATTTGAAACATCCTATAGCAAGTAAGTTAGAATCTAGTGAGTCCTATCCATTGATTCCTTTATCATGTGAAGGTGTAATATTATAGTGAGATAAAGTCAATAAAATAAAACTATTCCATTTTAGGTGATGTTTCCAAGCAGAGATTTTTTCAAAGGTTTCTACCAATCTGGTTCCTGATGAAAACCCACATGTGCCACTGGTGCTGGTACCAGGACAGTGGGGACATAAGCAGGCTGAGAAGAGTGTTCAACATTGCTCAGATTTGGATGAAGGACAGAAGATCTTCTTCATCATGACTGCCTCTGCCTGGTGTTCCCTTGTTGGACTCACTTTGCCTTGAGGAAACAAACACCAGCTTTGCAGATCTTGGAGAGCTTTGGAATCTTTTCCTTGATTTTCCTCAGAGGGTAACAGAGTCAAATTGCATACCTCTATTAACTGCTTAAAGAGAGATCCAGATCTTCAAAAGAAGCCCATAAAACATGCAAACAGACATGCATTATTTAGAGACAGCTGCTGCAGTAGTGACCATGTGCAAAGAATAAGAGTCACAAATCCTAAGCACCACATCTTCATAGAAGTCTGTGGATGTAAACCTAAGACCCTGTTAACCTAATAGGACTAAATCCAATGGTTTTATTATTTTGCAGTTTGAAACTGAGTTTCTCCCCTTGCTTCCTTCTGTTTGGATCAGCCCTGGGAATTTTTTCACTGAGAGACAGACTAGCACATATTTGGATAAAAAAATTTTTCTGAGCGCTTGAGAAAACTCTCACCACATGGACTGAGTCCCAGACAATGGACAGTGACAATTTTGGACAGATTTGGCCAAACAATGGAAAAACATGTTATCAGTGATGGCTTGTAGTAATTAATTCTACCTCCCTAGAATCAGGCCATATGTGATATCGATTCATTCATTCACAGGGTTTCCCACTGCAGATGCAATGATAATGCAGAGGCAGCAAGCTGAGTGGCTCTCAGCAGCATATCAGAGCAAAATACACAACAGACACACACCACCAAGAGGCAGAAGATTGGAAAAAAAACCACTAGGCAAAGGCAAAGCTCTAGAAGTACCACTTACATGATCCTGATGAAAGCTCCAAAGGGGAGCTCTTAGTGTGCTGTTTTAGAAAAGAAAAAAATGTGTTCAGCTTTCCATGCCCAAGGCACTGCTATTTGGGTAATTGCTCACTGAAAACCAGTGACCATTTCTGTTGCATTTTCGGAGGGAAATTGGAGACTGAGCCATCACTCAAGTGAGCAGGAGAAGGGCTGATCTCTATAGGGGTCTTGAGAGAGACTATTTCTTGCATGACCATGTACAAGCTGAAGTACAGTTCCAGTGGCCCCAGGCACAGGCATTTATCACCCTGATAGACACAAGGCATCCCTTCTCACTATGAAACCACAGAAGTTACATGTTCTTCTATAACTGAGCACTGAGAAAAGCTCAGTGACCTTTAGAGGTTTGCATTCACTCCAGTCTACACTACAAAGGTGAGAGAGTATGTTGAATGGACACTCCTCCATAGGCTGTTCTGCCAAACCAAACTGAGCTGAATCCAGAAAATCCAGACTGCAGCAAATACTGCTCTTAAAGCCACATTTCTCATCCCATTCTAGGGCAAAACTTGGGATGTATAATTTTAAGCAATATCAGAAAGAGCCACTTTGGCAGCTGAAGAACCAGGGTACATGGTTTTGGCACAATTAATTGATCTTATTGCTAAGTTCATTTGATAATTTTCAGCTCAGAGTTGATGATTACCTTATTGATCTTTGTGAGCAAAAGAATGGAACAACTTCAGGGTGCTGTGACCTCCAAACACACTCAGTGGGACAAACCATTTTCTATAAACCTTGTCCCATGAGAGGAAAAAAAAGGGAAAAAAGTCAGGACTTCCTGAATGCTGCAAACTCCAGTCAACTCATGGCAGCTCACAGAACATTGTGATTTGCTTCAAAGCTGTGAAAAAAAAAAGAAAAAAAGAAAAAAAAGAAAAAAAAAGNGCCAGAAAAAAAAAAAAAAAAAAAAAAAAAAAAAAAAAAAAAAAAAAAAAAAAAAAAAAAAAAAAAAAAAAAAAAAAAAAAAAAAAAAGAAAAGAAATTTCCCCCAGGAAAACACTGGGGGTTTCCTAATAATTATTTTTCTTTAAAATGCCGTTTCTAATCAAAGTTTACTGGTCAACTCTAATTCTGAATAAAAAGAAGTATAATAAGAAATTCAGTTTTTCAAAATCTTCATAAGGTAGGAAAAGTTTTTCAACAGAAACATAAGTCAATGTATGCCTATTTTCAAAATATTAATTTTATATTTATATAAGAATAGCAACTTTGTTGCTTCCTTTGATGAAGCATCATCTTCCCCCTTAGGACAAGATGGATGGACAGAAGTGAATGGGGAGCTGTGAGCTGCTAATGCATCACTTAGTTTCCAGCAGAGCCTTATACAAGGATTTAACCTTGCAGAACTCCATAGAGCTGGGCAAAATTTTTCAGTGAAAAACACCAAAAATCCCTTGTTTTTTCTTGAAACTTGCAGGAAACCTGAGGAACTGTTGTGAGATCCACTTTCTTCCCATAAAGCATAACATAAGAGGAACTGCATACCTGATCTTGAACAGCATTCAGAGAACAAAAAAGAACTCCAAAGCTACCAGGCTGTAGGTACACTGCTTTCTGTTACTTGATAAAAGGCTTGTTTCAAAATAATTCCAAGGTTTTCACTAATCCACTTGCAAAGACACCCATGGGCACAAAGGAGGTTTCAAGAGGGCTTCCTCAAGTGGTTCTGACCCTGTGCCCATTGCTGTTATCCCAGTGAGGGCAGAAGGTGGCTATACAAATACAGCATTCACAGAATTGTCCATTTAGGCAGAAGCTTAGCTTGCATGGCCTCTAAGAGATGAACTGAACAGACAGTACCTTTCCCTTTGAACCCAGCTCTGAGCTCCAGGGATGGATTTGAGCTTGTTACATTTGTGGTGGACCCCTCCCCAGCACCAAAGGATTTTCCCGAAGGAAATCATCCTGTGAGCCTGATTTTAGTCTGCCACAGGCCACGAGGCAGTCACAGTGCTGGCCATGGCAAAGAGCCTTACATGAATTGTGTGAGACAAGACCATGGGATGTGCAGTCTCACACACAGCTGAGCATGTGGCTCCCATTTGTCTTCCTTTTTTCTCGGCTTTGAAGGCAAATAATTCACCTTAGCTTTGAATCTTGAGTGCAAATTTGACTTTCCTTAGCCTTCTGAAATATTTTAATCTAGCCCTTTCCAACTGCCAGATACAGCAAGAATTATCACTAATGTGTTACAATACATTAAGCTTTATGATTTGGTGACTGACACTGTTTATATCACAGAGGTTTTCATTTCTGTATGTTCTGTTTGTCTCAATTCCCAAACCTCAAATTTACGAGCTAAGAAGGGCTGCCAGAGCTGATATAGGGAGCAGTATTTAAAATACATTTGTCAGCCAAAAGAAATCTGTGATAGAAAGTGTCTCTCTGGGGGTTTCATGCAAAAAGGGTTATCAACAAGCTTTTTTTGCAGGAGTTGTGCAATTACCTAGCTCATGTATATGTACACAAATGTATAGGTGTGCCAAAGAAGTCCTAAGGACTCATCTATCATATAGAAATAAAATTTATTTCAACCAAATGTATAGTTTTCTGAAACTACAAATTATTCCAGTGCCCAGAAAAATAAGGTAAAATAAAATGGAGACTCACATTTCACCAAAGGCTATTTGGCTTTATGTGTCTAGATTTAGGTGACTGTGGCTTTGCTTTCAAAGGGACTGCAATCCAGGACTTTCCATGGACTTACAGACATGAAACTGTAGTACCAATTGACATCTACAGCTATCCCATCTCACCAGCCACAAAGTAACTTGCCTGAGGTCATGCAGCATTTTGCAAAAAACCCCCAAAGCTTATATGATTCACATTTTCTCAGTCTATGTGGATTTTCATCACCTTTGCCAGGAGTGCAGCACAGAGCAGTGCTCTGGAAGAAGGAGATTAAATACCCCTGAGCAATAGCCACATGCAGGAAAATTTGCTAAAGGCCTTGAAACTCAGCTGAGGAGGCATTTTATGGGATGAGCCGAAACAACAAGGATATAGACACTGTCTGGAAATCTCAAAGTTGAGAGGAGAAGAAATTTTTATAGGTGACCACATTTAGAAATGTTGACCAATGATAAAGCATTACTGGGGCCTGGTTTTGAATGAAATTTTGCTGAGAGTCAAGACTAAATCATCACAAAAAAAGGGATTTCAGTGGACATATGAAATACAACTGAGTCAGTTGTACATCAGTCCTTGAATATTTGAGCTTATGTAAAATTTTTATAATATTCAAGCATGATTTGGAGTAAAGATCCATGTTTATCTATACAGCAACATTTTGGTTTATAAATGTCAAGGAAAGCCATGCACTCCAAGACATGAAGAGAACTGGTATTACTTCTTAAAAATTCAACAAATTGGTTCCTCTGGTGTTGCTGGGGTTTTGTTTTTTGTTTTTTTTTTTTTGTTTTTTTTTTTTTTTTTTTTTTTTTTTTTTTTTTTTTTTTTTTTTTTTTTTTTTTTTTTTTTTTTTTTTTTCTAGTTAGCCCTTGAAAAGATCTTACTATACCAACAAAGAAGCTAGTCTCACACAATTTGCTTGGGTCTCCTTTCCTTTTCACTGCAAATGTTAGAGCTCCTCCTGCCCCTAATGCAGGTCTCCTTTCTGTTCCCTGCTTTCCATGACCACGCAGCCCCACAAAGTCCACGTGTGCCATTCACCCTTCCCAAGGACTCTGCCATGCCTCCTTCCAGGGAGGTCCCATCCCACCCACCTCACCCCACCCTTCCCCAGACTGTGCAGCCAAGCCTCCAGCTGGGCACAGGGCTCTCACTCTGCAGCACATTGGACCAGACAGGAACTAGTTCCTTTCAGCCTTAAAGCCTATGGCCAAATACAGTGATATCCACTGGGAGAAGACAGTGAAAGACAGGAATTTCATGTGCCTTTGAGTACCAAAGCTGCTGCTGTGGTACCAGGATAAGCCAGGCTGATGCAGGCTCAAGCCTGAAAAGAATGACCTGTATAGGGGGGCTGTACAGTCCTTTTGGCACTTGTGAATGAAGACAGGCACTTGGTGCACTGAGCTGAAGACACAGTCATAGCAGAAAGAAAAACAGCCTCATTTCCTGGAAGAAGTATGTCAAAAGGAATCACACTGGCCATGGAGAATTTTTCTTCCTGTTCTGAAGAGAAATTATACCACTGCTGTGTTCACAGGTACTGGATGCAGAGGAATTAATTAAAGACAAAATAGCAACTGCGTATTGGTCTTTTAACAGTCTGCAATACTCCCCATTTTTCTGAGTTTGTATAGTACTGAGTTCTGCCTCCTCCTGCAAAGCTCTTCAGCTTCAAGTGTGTTTACCATGGGTTGATAATTCTTCCTTTATTTACACATAGGGACCTTAACCTCAGGTAAGGGACAGGTTATTCAAAATACAGGAGGCAGACTGATGAAGGTGCTGCCAAGGGCCCAAGGTGGCTGGCCACTGGCAAGCAGGTAAATACATTTTGTTTGTTCAGAGAATTCCTTGCAGCAGACACTGATGGGAGAACTGACACACAACAGACCTGGGGTGCTTCTCTGCCTTGACTCTGTCAACCAATGGCACATCTGTCTTCTCTGTGGGAAGAAAATGTAGTAAAATTAGCTCGTAAGTGAGGGTGTAGACTGGCAGAAATGGCAAGCAGGAGAATAAATCTGAGGTGCTCTGGGCATTTTCTACTTCACAGGTAGCCTTGGTTTAAACAAGATGGCTGTACCCATGTCAAGGGCACGCCAGACTAGTTGGGCTAGGGTGGGTGACTAAAGTCCCCTCAGCCTCCCTACCAAATCTGTTTGAATGGTAGGTTCATTAGGGAAAAGAAAAAAAAAAAACCCAAACAAGCTAGGGACCAGAGGGAGAAAAGAGAGCAAAAGAAAGGAAGAAATAGAAAAGAGCAGGGATGTAAAATTTTAGAGTGCTTTAAGTTTCTAAGAGTCTTAGAGGCCTTGGGATTTGTTAAGCAATATTGGTTCTGAGAGCTGAGTGGTGTTAAAGTTTAAAGTGTTTCAGGAGGAGCTGACAGATTTGTAATTATCGCTGTAGGACTGATGAAATGTGTGGAGCTTTGCAGCACACCTGTGAAGAAGCCCCACCAGGTTAATCTGCCTCTGTTGCTTTTACAGAACATTTCCCTTTGCCTGTCTGACAGGGCTGATCCACAACCCCTGAGAAATAACTAGAGAAAGGAAAGATTGTTATATTTTTCAACCTGTGAGTAAATCTCCTTTTTTTTTTTTTTATCTCCCTTGTTCATAAACAAAATTGAAACACATGCCCAGAAAAGATGATCTTTGTTATTCAATAGCTTATTGTTGAAAATTCCACTTTCCTGCTGCTAGGAAAAACAAACTCTCATAATTTTCTATTCAATAATCTCTTCTAGCAAGTGATTTAAACATAAGGCTTTGCCCTGGTTTTGTTTGTAATCAGACAAGGGTTTTATATGAGTTGTGGACTGGTGCTGCCTGGGCAGAGTGGTGGCACACAGATGTCAGAGGCATGCAGGTTAAACATGGAAGTCTTATGCTGGCTTTGAACCTATTTTGGAAATAATTAGAAGTTCACAAAGTTATTTGAAGCTACTTGTCTCCTCCTTTATACATTTTTAATTATATTTGGTAATTTCAGATGGAAGAGAGCTCTTATGTAACATTTGGACGCGTACTTCTTGAATGATTAATTTCATCCTGAAAGGGATAATTTTGTCAACTCAAACATGATTTGTTATTTGTCTGTTGTGGGATATTTCCATCTGTACAATAGTCATTGCATGAAATAAATTAGAAAGACTGCATTTTAAAATAAATTCTAAAAATACTGAATTAAGAAAGCCTTGCTACATTCCTCACAGTGCCTGAGAGGTAAAAGCCCAGTATTCACTAACATACACCAGATGTATATTTTTTATTTCTGGCTCAAAATTACTGAGAGGTGATAAATGACCCTCAACTGCAGAGAGGTGCTCTACATCCACAGCGATACAAATAGAACTTTACTAAACATTTCTCAGTATAAAAATAGGTAACTGTAGCCTTGTCACCTGAATAGGGACCCCTTACCTTTCTTTATCTCAACAGATCCCACAGCTGCTCAGCCAGTACAGGGGAAGACCTGAGAGCTGTGGGCTGCTCCTCCAGGTGTGTACGTACTGCACCTAAAATGAAATGTCTGCAACAGCAACCTGCCTGCCACTGCTGCTCCAGGAGCACAGTGGCTCCAGGGAGCATGGAGTGCTTCTGCTTAAAACTTAGAGATGGGCACTCCAGCTCCCTCTCAGCACAGGGGAAAAGCACACTTCAAAAATTATTTGGCCAATCAAGGCATGAGGAGCACCCGAGAAAATTACACTGGACATTAAAAATCATTACCTGTATGCTCCTCTGTATTGTACCATTACTTCCCAGCCCAGGGATAATGAAATGTAAACACAGGATTTTAATGGTGGTGCCTGCATAAAATCAGTTCCTTGGAGCTGTTAACACTGGGGTTTAACAGAATCATGAGTCATTGACAGAGGTCCTATAAATGTACATATATATTGTACAACACATACCTATAAATTCTCTTTAAGCATACACTCCAAAGAGATTGCTGCTGAATTTTTTAATTTCTTTTTTTTATTTGTGGATGGGAGAACAATATATATGATTATCTGGAAATCTGCAATAATAACTGTTTTTTCACTATTCAGGAGGACTTAATGGGGGAAAGAAAACATTTTAGAGGCCTGGGGATATTACAGAAAACAGTATTTGTATTTTACCAATTTAAACACGTTATATTTCCAAGTTACCACCCATAGGTCAGATCCCCAAGAGCTGACTAAAAGTAGTTATATTGCTCTGCACTCCATGGTGGGGCTGCTGTGGAGCTAAATGTCTGCTCCTGAAGATATAAACTAGCACTCCAGTCCTACTGGGGCATCTCCAGAGAAATGTATTAATTTTTTTCTCACCATGGAAGCAATTTCATGTAAACATTTAGGGAGATAGATGCCAGCACCAATCCCTCAAATGTTTTAAACCCTTCACTCAGCCTCAGCAGCAAACACTTTTCCTCCATTCTTTGCACTGGGAGAGAAGCCCTGGCAGGAGAAGCCTCAATCATACCCCCAAAATACCAACACAGCAAAGCATGCACTTTTAAGAGCAGGCCACATTTGTGCTGGCAAGATGAGGACACTTCCACATTGGAGTATCAGGGAAGGCACAGAGCAAGTGGGTTTTGGAGGAAATCTCTTCCCTGGCACCTTCAGCTGAAGCAGCACAATCCTTAGGGAGGATGGAATAGCACCTTAGGCTGATACTGGTAATGAACCCTGCAAGGGGGCAAAGGGTTAATGGAAAACTGACTCTCCTTCACATGCAAATGATTCAAAACCTGCAGATTACAGTAACTGCACATTGAGTTTTAGTGGGATGAGGGCAGCAGGAGGAGCATGTCACATAACTCATGGCTGGTACTGGGGGAGGGATGTGCAGAACGGGAAAGCTTGGCACAGTGGCAGGGTGGCTGGAGGAAAAACCAAGCAGGGAAGGGAGGCAACAGGAGAGAAGGCTGAGCAGTGATGTAAGTGATGCAGACAGGCTGGGCAACTTCCTCCAGGCCCATGATCTGTGGATAACATGGCTGGCAGAAAGGTGCCATGTGCAGGATGCCAGGGCACTGAGGAGCTCATGGGTCTCTCCAGTTCCCAGCACTGCTGGCAGCACTCCTGCAGGGAAGAGAAATGGGACTCTGAGTGGGGAACTTGCTTTGCATAGCTGCGTGGGTGGCATGAACCTCAGGGTACAGGGAATCACAGAGGTTTTGTGCTGCTGCTGATCTGAATTTTAAAAAGCAGCAGCATTTTGTATCAATGTTACCTTTGAATCTCTTTGACATTTTCCCCTTGTGCTAATTATTCCCAGCAGCTTCTCACCACGCAGCAGACGCCTGGCACTGTGACAGTTATTAAAAACCTGTAAACAGGCTCTGGTGGAAAGTGCCTGGAGTCACCTTGCCATGTTAAAGAGAAACTGTCAGATAAACAAAAGCAAATTGAATCTGAACCCCACCTAGGCAGCTTCAGAGACTTCTCAGAGGCAGAAGCTCAGGTAGGATCTTACCAGTAAGAATCTGATGGGAAGGTGTAGATAAGATTGAGCTGAAGGCTTCCAAGTGGAGCCCAATGACAGGACAAGAGGCAGTGGGAACAAACTGAAATACAGGGAATTTCAATTGAACATAAGGAAATCCTACTATGCTGTGAGGATGGTCAAACACTGTCACAGGTTGCTGAGAGAAGTGGTGGGATCTGCATCCTTGGTGGTAAAAGCCACCTGGACATGGTCCTGAGCTGTCAGCTGTAGGTGTTCTTGCTTGAGCAGGGGGGCTGGACCAGGTCACCTCCAGAGGAGCCTGGGCTATTCTGCAATTCTGAATATGCAGAATGCAGAATAGCATTTCTGTGTTGCAAATGTGCTGTTCCTGTTGAGAAACAGCTCTGAGAGGCACTGCCTGAGGGGCATGAAGCACTGATGCCAATCCTCTCAGGGACTAAGTGTGATTAATGCTGATGGGAGTAAATTAAATACTCACCTGGAGTAGGTATTTCAGCCTAGCTAGAGCTGGGCTCCATCTTCCTTTTCTCAAGCCAGGAACAATGGTATGGCTCAGTTCACAGGTCCAGCATTAAACAGATTTTGCAGGATGTACAGAGCACAAGAGAAAATTGTAAAAGAAAGAGACTTCCCTGCTTGGAGCTTCAGCTTTCAAGCACCAAGTGCCCAAGAGCAGGGTTTGGACAATGGTGGCAGGACAAATATGAGCTTCTAAAGCAAGGATTGATTACATGTTAATCACATCACTTAACTGAACAAGGGGCAAACCATGGTAGAGGTAAGCCAGTTCTTATGAAACAAAATTGTATCTTTTTCAGACATTCAAGCAGCATTTGACAGAGTTTCTCACAAGAATATAATAACCTGGAATCTACAGATGATTACCCACATTTTATTTTCTTAAAAATGTATTTCACTGTTTATTAAGTGTAAAGCCATTCCAGAACTTGCATTTGTAGGATCAGATGTTTTAGTTAACATAAACAACAGGAAAATTCTAGCCTGAAGAAACAGCAACAGAAAGAGGAACAACCAATTAGTAACTTGGTTTGTCAGGACAAGAGATAAGACTGGGAACTTTTCAGCACAGCTTCATGACTGGGCAGAATGAGGCCATGGGACCCCAGTACAGGCTGCATCAAAGCACTGCACCTGGAGCACTTGGCTCTGTGTAAAGGGCTCCCTCAAGGAGCTTGCAAACAGAATCTTAGCAACATATGAAGTCTTAAGAAGTCTCTGGAAAAAAAAAGGCTGGTGAATTAGCAAACATCACCCATCAGCACTTGTGACTGACTGTCCTTAGAGCTACCAATGCCTCCAGAGCTACAGCTGAGCTTGACCTGCTCCAGGCTATCACTGCACATTTGTCTTTACTGAGGGCTACACCCCACATCATTTCTGCTGCCCTGCTAGCCAGGGAATGGCTACTTTGAAGAAGGACCAGTGAAAGTTCTCCTTAAGACAACTGAGGAACTCACGGGTCTTCAGTCCTACAGTTTCCCCTCCTTCCTGAGGGGAAATATGTGCTGTATTTCTTGCCATGCTCCCAGGCTTTTGGGGAGCAGGTGTCCCACAGCAGCCCTGTGAAGATGGGGTGCAGTGCCTGTAGAACTAGAGCAACACGTGAGCTCCTGCTATGAGTACCTTGCTGGGGTACTATAAACTGTCAGATTAGACCTTCATCTGGAGGATGGCCCACCTAGAAATACATAAATGAGAAGTGGGCACAAATCAGTTGATGATGCACAATAATCTTCCCAGTAGATAATTTTCTTTAATGGCTTCTGATTAATTAACAATATGCTTAAAATGTTGGTTTTTTTTTTGTAAGTGGAGTCTGTAAAATATTAAAACCCTAGTGCTTTCAACTTTTTTTGAGTTGTTCTGTTTAACAGTCAGGTTCTCAAGTCTTCAGACTTACAAAAGCATTGCTTTAAAATTTTATTTCTCACAGGAATAGCTTAGCATTGTTTTTTTTAGCTTATAAAAGCAGCATGCCTATAGATTTTCCATAAATAATGTTTCATTAAACTCCATTGATGTAATTTCCTATCACTCCTCTCCATAGCCTGTTTTCCAAACCAGTTCTTCCCTTCTTTGATGGTGAGTCCTTTAGGCCTCTGTATGCATTTGCATAATGCCTACTTACCTTTTCATCTTTAAATAAATTATTTCTACTGTGTCTTTTCCCCTTGTGTTCAGAACTAACCAGTGCACACACACTCCACCAAAGCTGTTTCATTCGTGTCATGCAAATGCAGGTCCTAGCAGAGGAAATTTCATTAACTGATTTCAGTGGAGGTACTTCAGCTTCCTGGCTGACAAGGGCACAAATAAACAAGTCAAGGGAATCTGCAAAAGCAGGTAGATATAAACATTGTTCACCTCTCTCTACTTCCTCGAGTCCCACAGGTCTCTTCCTGTAAACAACAGGCTGAGATCTGAAAAGCATGAGGACTTTTCTTCTCAGGACAGAATTTAAACCAAATAGTTATTACACAATGGATGCCACTATGAGACTGTGTATTAAAAAAGCTATTCTTTATAAGTGCACATTGTGCATCACAAACTGAAACAGACAAATTAGTTGCCTACAAATCAATATTAAATCTATTTCTTTGCTGAATGAAACAATTCATTAAAGAAAAAACCCTCAGTGTGACTGGGGAGGTGAATTTGTTCTGTACTGACACAGCAGATGTGTGTACAGGGGTAGTACAGAGAGTGAAGCCACCATGCTGATGTGAGCTGGGACCTCAGAGCCAGAGCTGCACCAGGCAGCACTCATGGAGCAGAGTCAAGTGCTCTTAGATTTCTCAGCCTTGGTGTGATGAGGATCCCTGACCCTCAGGGAGCATTCTGCTCAGAATTCTAAATTTTTCCTTTAGTTTCATATCAGCAACAAGAAGAAGCAATTGCATTGAAGCAAACTCAAATATATTTATCATGGTGTCCAATGCACAAAAGCATTCAGTTTTACAGTGCTGCAAAAAGCAAATCTCTTACTACTTCTCCATGGAGGTGCTCACAGTAAATAATTATGGCAGTCTTACACAGTGTTGATCTCACCTTCCAGAAATCTCACTGAATGGGGTCTCAGGTCTCTGGTTGAGACATTCTAGTTCCAGTCTGGATAATAAAATTCATGAGAAATTAAAGAATTGAAAATGAGGTAATTTGGACTCCTCCCTCCAGTCAGCAGCCATCAGAGCTGGTGTCAGGGCAAAGTGTTCCTGCACAAAAAGAAAGTCACCCAGTTTGCAAGCTGCCTCAAGACTCTTGCCCATATTCCTAGCTGCAGAAGAAGAGGCAATGGTTGGATGCTTTTGGGTCTCTCCATGCCTGGGCCATCTGCAGATGTAGGGAAATCAAAATAGATTCACAGCCCTCCTTGCTCATGATCAAATGTGGGTCTCAAACACTTCATCACTCTTCATTTAGATATCTGCTCTATTGAAGGCACAAGGGGTTTTTTGGCTCCTGGCAGATGAACCAACCAACCAAATTATCAAAATAATTTTGTGAAAGAAAGATCTTAATACATGGAAAAATTTCATGCTGTAAACATTAAAAACAAATAGTCAGTAATGATTCCCAGATTTTCTTTTTCATGCCACAACCTTGCAATGTCCCAGAAAAGGAAACTTCAAGCAGTCAATCAACTTTGCAGAGCTGTTTTAATCGGCCTGTTACCAAGGGAGTTGTGAATGCCTCTTCTATTGATTTGCTTTAACATTACACCATTTATAATCCACTTGATTTGCATTAGAAACATTAGTACTGTTCAGGCTCATTAACACACAGTTTTGTCCTTAGGTTTCAGCTAGTAACAGCCATCCTGAGTCTTCTAAAACTCAAGTTCACATAGAAGGCTTCACATCATGTTTATATAAACTCTTTGTGATCCTTTGCTTGAAAAAATCTTATTTAGGTGGTGAACTAAAAGGTCATTTGTGTCATGCTGCTGCAGTGTCTCAAAAGTCAGACTTTTGGGGGCAAAATACTTCAGCAAATTATGGCTTTGTTGCCTTCAGAACTATGGAGACTAAAATCAGAAATCTCATGCTTACTAATATCTCCAGAAACCTTGCAGTAAAATCCAGAGCTAACAGCAAGGGAAAATATGGACTTCAGGACAGCTACTACTACATTTGTCAAACCAAAAATTAAAGTCAAGTAAGCAATCAATCAACAAGTCAATGACTTCCCAAGTCTAAGTAAGCAGTCTACAGGTACAACATAGCCTGAACTCAAATCTAATCATTTTTTGTTGATCTAGTCTGCCTCCACAGGGCCCAAGTAGAGATTAAATATCACCAATTGGAAACTGGACCTGACTGGACTGAGTTGCAAGACTTTTGGAAAATTTGATAGTGAAATATGTTTTGTGTTAGTATCAAGGCTCCCAATCACAAGATGTTCATTGAAACAGCACTTTCCATTTGCACAAAAGTAGAGGCTGAAAAGTGACATAATATGGAGGTCAGGACAGAACATGTAAAAACCCCAAAGATTATGCTGCCTTTTAATAAAACTGACAGTAATTGCAATTAAGGTGATGAACTTATTTCACAGGTACTTAAAGAAAACTGTACTTGGTTTGCAAAGAGCAAGAAGGCACAAAAGGTTAAAGAATGCTTTTATTCAGCTTTCATCTTTCACAGTTCTAAACAGTAAACATAATTAACAATTCACCAATGGTATCAGAGAACATAGTCCTGGTATCAGTAAAATGTCTACTGTTTAAGGCACTGGTAGTGGGAAGAAAAAAAGACATAACATGGTTGCTCTTTCTTAGTCAGAATTTGAATCTATTATGAATATGTGCTTGTTATTCAATGCTTAGAAACCCACAAGCTACATTCACAAACAAATGTTTATACAAGTTCAGTGATTACCGAGACAGGAATCAGTGGCTCCCCTACTTCGACTCTAGAGCAAGTATTGCTTTTCTTTGGAATGGAATAAATTTTTAACTTACTAAAAGAAACCAAAACACAAATTGCTTCAGCAGTATGGCTTTAAGACCCTGTATTTGGTTACAATATAGCAAGCCAAGTTAAATAACAGCATACAAGTGTCATATGCTGTCATTTTAAAAGAAGCAGTTTTACAATATAAAAATTAGTTTAGAACATACTAAAGCTAGTTTTTGTACAAACATTTTTACAAAACTGAATTACTAAAAAAAATTCAAGAACGTTTTAAATATGAATCTCACTTTACATGTTGTATGCATAAAATTACTTATCTTGATGATATAAATTAGGGATACTACAAAATGTTTAAAGCTGGCATTCATATGCTATTGAAATGTACACATCAGAAATACTGAAATGTTAGTTCTGCAAAAATCCTTAAGAGTCTCTTTTATATTTGCCAAATTGATGTATGGTGACTTCGGCTTCTAAAGGAGCCACAGTGACCTCCCGTGGCCACCTAAGAGATCCCTGTCCTTAACCTATTTTTCCATTTTGTACATGACATTCCACACAAATGCCAATAAACTTGAAAGGTACAACAGTGGTTTCATGCCTCGTCCAGCTACTCCAGCCATCGACAGTATTTCTATCTGAAACGAGCATAAGGAGCACAGCCCTCACACAATCTAGCTCTTGGTCACACAAAAGAAAGTCAAGTGTCCTCTATGATTTATCAAGAAACTGTTCCATAACCTTTTAGAGAACTGTTTTCTGTAAGTCAGCAAGAGATGATGTTGAATAGATGTTCAACTCTCATTCAATATAAGGCTCCCAAATATATAAGTTCAGCTTTTGAGAAAGCAAAGGAAGGGAATGTAAATTGATGCTGTCTGAACCAAGTCCAAAGCAGAACACAGGTAAAGTTGTACAAAACTCTTTAATGTGAGTCAAGTTCATTGGTATACAAAGACCAAAATCATTCTAAAAAGAAAGCAATTGGAGGAAAAGAATGCAAAAGTCATTTAAGTGCCTTCTTCCATTGTTCTGAAGGGATACAACCAAGAGGAACAAAAGACTGTCTTCTTATGTCATGAACAGATGAACAACGTGAAAACAAAACAAAAATCACAGTAGTGACTGTCTCTCACCTGTAGAATAGTAATTAGCACTTACATTCTTCTACTGCTCATAAATCCTCTCTGGTATATCCAACTATTTTTCCATTACGTGACTCTTCTGTGTTTGGTGCCAGCCATGTGAAATACACCTTCACTGGATCAATATTCCAGTGCTTGTGAAATGATACTGGAATTTGGTGAGAAAGGTAGTCTTTTGGGTAGTCCATTGGCCTTGCCTAAGATGGAAGAATAAAGCAAAAGCACCAGTATTAATGATCAATAATAATTTTAAGAAGATATCACTGCTCAGTGGCCCCTGTGACACAACAATGTGGCCCTGACAAAATATGCAAGATGGTAACAAAGGGGTTTTTACATCATTCTATTGAATCAATTGACAAAGCATTAGATTAAATCTTCAACACACACTGCAGTCATCATGCTAGGAATGAAGCACACTGATACTAAGCATGCCCTGTTTCTCAGATGAAATGGCCACCATCACAGAAGTCAAACAATAAACAATGTAGTTGGTATGAAATATTTTTAAATATGCATTTTTGGCTCAATAATGACAAAACTATTTTAAACTATATTATCTTCCTCCTCTGATGAGAGTTGTCAGCACTGCCACTATGATTGTAGGATTCTAATAAGGCCATAAGCAGCCAAAATATATAGAGTTTATGATAGGTAAAGGTTCCAAACATGGGATACATTGTGGTGCCAGATAACTGTGTTGTTATTTTTTATCAGACCAGACAGAATTACAACACAGCTACAAGATGCAGCTGCTGTCCTAATGTTCCATGTGTATTTTATTTTCTCTGCCACTTCAATAACACTAAGTGCATCATTACATAAAAAATTCCCACCTGTAGTGGTCCCTGCTAAAACAACTACATTTTGTCATTAGAGTTTTTGTTAGAAAAATACATAGAGAGCAAACATTTGTGTTTTACATCTAGGGAAAAAAAAAAAAAACCAAACAAGAAGAAAATTGAATGATTTGGATAACAAATAATTGATTTGATGCCTAAGCTGGTAACTGATTCAATACTGCACACTTCACCTACTTCTGGTGGTACTTATGAATTCTTCATGCAGTTCTGTATACATTACAGTCATAAAATTAGGCAACAGAATTTGACATTATGAAAGCTGCGTATGTGCTGTTGGTGTTTTGGTGTTTTTTTATTCTGATATTTAAAACACAGAGTGCTTATTTTTAAAAATTTCACTGGAGAAAGCAAGAGGGAATCTGTATCCCTCATGACTTTTGAAAAATACTTTGAAGAACATCTAGGTTTCAAGAACCTGAAGAATTTATTTTGGGCAGAGACAGTTTTTACACAGCTGAGATCAAAGATTTCTGCAGTTTGAAAATTAATCAGCTTTTTATTAAGCTATAGACAAAATTATGATGTTTTGATAATTCTAAAATAATATGCTAATAACTGTAATTTTTTTGCTAAAATTTGTATTTGGTGTTCTAGAAAAGCCAAATATATTGCTTTAGCCCAGATTTTTTATTAAAGACTATAATTCTGGCTGCTACTCAACATGGGAAGGTTCCTGTTCTCTTTAAGAGTCTGATCATGTCAAAAACCTCTGGAACAGGTTACAAATATGTATATATCTATCTCAGCAACTAGGCAACAGGAAACCAGTAAGAGTGAGCAAACACATAACAGACACTCCAAGAACAAAGATATCTTTGCTTCTGTTTCATAATCTGTATCTCAGTACAATTTTAGATTCACATACTTCAAGGAACATCACACATCACAATATTTCAGTCAAGTCCTTAGAAAGTTTTTCTGGTTGACAGAAAACCAAAATTGGTTTTCTCATTTTTAAAATATTTTTTGCACAATAGTGGGTTTTGTAGAATAAGCACACTCAATTTTTTCTCAGTGGTTTTCCCTCATGGGTTAATTTTCGTTTGAGGGATGTTAAATTAGAATTTGTTACAAGCAACAGTAAAGATCAATTAGAAGTCAAGTGCAATTTTCTATGTGGAAAATCAAACTGCCAGGATTTCACTTTCAAAGTGATTCAGTATCAAATGCACACTATTAAGGATTACAAGGAGGTCCTTTTTTTTCAGTAAGAATCATTATTACAATTTTGGAGAATGATTTCTGTTCTGACTCTCCTTTAATTAGGCTGGTTTGTTGTTTTGGTTTTTTTTAACACCTGTGCAAGCAAAATTATTCAGTAACTGTTGATTTTATAATATGGATGACTTGTTTTCTTTCTATATTGAAAGGAGTAAGCAATGATAAAATGGGAGAGTAAACAGATATGATTTTTTTATACGGACGAGGAATTAAAATATTGAATAGTATGTTCTCCATCCTCCCATTTCTCTAAATAGTAAATGGAATCAGAAATGGAATCTTAACATAGGAAAAGCTGGTAATTTAAATAAGAAACTCCCCCCACCACTGACAGCTGCTTGGAACTATAGGATAAATTATTAAATCTCAAGCAGCTTATTATCTTATTCTCAGCTCATATTCAGATATGCAGGTCTTCCCAGTTTTTCAACTAGACTGACAACTGAAAAACATCAAATGCTACACTGATTTAAATGTTGACTTTTAAAAAGTTGTGCACTGTTTGGGGAAAAAAATCTCTAGTGCTTCTTGTTCGTACCATGGAAGGATTTGGTTTACTTGGCTTACAAGGAAGAAAATCATAGGCCTCAATGCTTCATGCTTTCCACTGTGACACTACAGATACCTTGTTAAATACTGTGGAAGACAGAAACAAGATTCAAATCTACTCCAGCCCTTTTGTCTCAAACTCACATTAAAATTATGTTTTGTAAGCTCTCTTTCCCATTTGCTAGCATAGAGCAATTTATCATACTTCTACCATTCTTCAGAATCCACCATAAAAGCAGTAATTTCATATTTTATATCTTCACTAATGAGTACTTCAGAATAGTAAATACTGAATCAATAGAAAAATGAGGTAGAGCAGGTAGATTTACTGAAAAATTTTACACTCAGCTCTCCATTACCTGAATAGAAAAATATTGTGTTGTAGGTTTTTTCCCTTAGAGGACATATGACAGCTATTCAAAGCATGTGGCTCCTAATTCTATTTCTTTTTCAAAATTCTCATCTCTGACTGCATTCCTAATAAAATGTAGTTATAAGTTAGCTCAAATATCACATAAACTAGCAAAGCATTGTAGTAATCCATGGTATGAGAATGTTCTTATTTGATCAGTCTTGTTCTGCTGAGAATCAAGGTAAAGCAGCAGCAGCATCTTGGTTAGTGTTATTACATATTGCTGGAATTTCAATATTTATGACTGTTTTATGTGCACACTTAAAAAGTGAAATACATTTTTAATACTCAAAAATAGCTCTCTGACCTGATGAAAGAGTGGACTGTGTGTTATAGGGATTCCTAAGCCACTGAAACACATGCCAAGGACCATATCATCAGGTGCATCCATGCTGTAACACCGGCACTTGCTAGCAAGTAGTTTCTGAACAGCTGTTCTGCTGAAAACCATCCTGAATAAGAAAAAAGCACATGAAATGGATAAAAACTTCTAAAGACACCAAATATCTGTAATTAATAAATGCTGATAAATTATTTAAAACTGCAAGACCGAATGTAGCCCTCTGATACAACACATTTGAAATTCAAAATTTAAGGGGTCAGAACTGACCCCTCGAATGACCTTGAATGACCCCTTGAATGAAAGAGAAATTTTATGAAAAAAAATTACGTTTTATACTAAAAAGTAATTACATCAATTATAATCATTGTTGTTATTACAACAGTAAGTTAGCTACCCACCATTTTTACTACACCTGATAATTCCTCCTAAATTTGGCCTGGACTCAAAACGGGTGTTCTCCTCAATCTTACTCAAATGTAAGTGAGAAGAGTTGGGGACTTGAGACCAGCATGTGTCACTACACAGAAGGTGTGAGGTAAATTGCACAGATTTGGGGAAAACATCACTGTTTCTGTTGAAACTGATTTGTGTCGCAATTTAAAACATTTGCACTCAAAACAGGAACGATCGTAGATCTCAGTGGGAACTTAAATCAATTACCCTCCTCCACCAGTGATATAACTGTATCCTCCTGTTCCCAAGCCGTAGCCATAACGCTCTCCAAGGAATACTGGTTCATTTGGGTCATAGCAGCTGAGCAATTTTCGGAGTCTGAATATACTATAATATGAAAAGCCATTAAAAAAAAAATTGTGAGCATTCATTTTGGAACAGACATTGCTACCCTCAACAGCATTTTATAAAATAGCACAAAGATGACAGGAGAAATTCAGAAATTCTACCCAAAAAAGTGCCCCCAGAAATACAAACTGCTGAACAGAAATTTATGATGGATCATTTACTATGAGATGTGACTGTGCAATTTGGTCAAATGATGAACAAATTAGCCTGAAGTATTTTTTAAGTAGGCAGTTTGTCAGCAAAACTGCATCTCATCTCAGAGAAAACATGAAATGACACTTTCCAAGCAATGATAAGATCTTTGCAAATTATCTATGAACACTTACAAATTGAAAACTGAAAAGTAGATTTAGATATATGAATGTTGTATTATCCACAGTTACATCCTCTCACTATTTCTTCTTCTGTCACATGATTTAATGTAAAGTCTTGAACCACTGTTCATGACCATGTGATCCTGTGCATTGCTCACTGTGCCTTTTTTTGCTTATATTGCAGTGTCAGATTTTACGAGAATGGAATCTAATCTTCCAACAAATGCAAGTTCCAAACCACCATTCTGGGTAGCTTGAGCAACTGGCCTGAGCTTATGGAACCTTTCTTCTGACCCATTTGTCTGAGGAACACCATCTTAGAAAGGTTATTAGCAAATGACTAAACCCTATCAACTCAAAAGTACCTACACTGAGGAATCACAAAATGCAGTGTATTCAGACCATATGATTACACAACAACACTGATACATACAGTTTTAACCAAGTTACAACATTGTCTTTAATATCTGTCAAAAGAATACTGGTGGGAAGTGACAAATTTTTTACTTCAAGTAATATAAAGGTGAATATTGCTAAATCTCTTATTGACATAAACAGTGGTAGCTCCTGAAGTAGTGCAATATATACCTTATCAGTGTGTCATCATCCACCACAACTAACCAAGGGGTTCTGGGAGAAGTATGATTCAAAAACCTCTCCAAAATGGCAAAAGTTTTCCCACAGTGACCTAAAAAGAAGAGAAATTAACAGAATATATACTTAATAAAATAGGAATTAAATTAAAAACAAGCTTTATTCCAGTTATAAGCTGTTGATCAATACTGGACTAATTGCTACTCTTAATTTAAAGAGCTGTAAAAATGAGAAGATTATGATAGAAGCATATTATGCAAAATACTCCAAGACACTGTCATAGCATTTCATGATGCATCAGGCAGATTAATTGCTTTTACAGAAATATTTAAATCTATTTTAATCTACTGTACTCCTCACTGGCAACTCAAGTCCTGATCACTGGCTCCAAGGAAAGGTCTGAACATTTATCATAAGATTATAATGAAGTTCAGGAGGTAAGACACCCTTTGCTAGGACTGTAGAAGTGAAACACCCTTGTTCAGAATAAGCAGGACATGAGAAACAAGAAATTTCAGCCTTCTATTTAGTCTTTTTTAGATCTTGGACAAACCTAATTTCAGTCAGTCTTTATTCATCATAGTTGATTGTCTAAAGTAATTACTGCTATCAATATTACATTTAGTAAACAATCACTCAAAATAACAATATTATATTTGAAGCCACTTTCAGTTAAAATATTCTTTGAGAAAAGGCAGTAATTCTATGCTAAAGACATGAAGGAAGTCCTTGCTCTGGTGATTTTGTGAGACTGTGAACTTAATGCAGACTGATATCTGAACATTTACAAAATTAAACCCAAGATTTTCTATATTATATTCTATCACAAAACATGGGAGCTTCCTGGCATGACTAAACTACTGGGCATGGCTTCCAGCAATGATCCATGTGTGCCCAGCAGGCTTGCTGCCCCCTGAAAACACTCACTGCTTGCTCCTGTCCTGCTCCACCTGTGCACACAGAAATCCCTGCCTAGGCTCTCTCTGCCTCCAACAGACAAAACAAAGGGGCAGGAATAACCCAGAGGTCAGAACAACCGACCTAGTGGGCCAAATAAGGCTAACAGGCCACTCTGCCTGGACACCTGTAACTCAGAAGGTAATAGATATAAAATATCAGCCTAAGAACAATATATCAAATGAAAGAAAAAAATCAAAATTAATAAACACAATGAAGCCATCACATCCACAAACTCAAAGTAAATTGATTTAAATGCCTGTTATTTGCTATAAAAAGATGTTTCAATCCTAACATTCAGTTTTTGTGCTTAAATCAAGACATGCAAGGCACATGGATATAATATCTGAATACCATATGGCAAGCAGTTTATAGGTCTCACTTGGCACTGCCTGAGGTCTTTTGAAATAAATTTATGACTTCTTCACTGTTAATGATCCTACTGAAATCATAAATAGCTCTAGAGTTATTACTCTTACCCCAAGTAATAAAACCATTTTTTCTTCTCTTGGAGTATATCAGTATACCACGCTTTCTCAGTATTTAGGTTTCTGCTTAAAAGAACATGTTATCTACACAGGGGGACTCTGAATGTACTCTCCATCCATTTCCTGTGAGAACATTCTTTTAGTTTAGGCTGCCCATATGTGCTAGAGAAAAACAGAATTTCTAAATGACATGCTTGACATGAAAGACACATATCATCCATGAAGCTTCACTTCTTCAGTCAGTCATTTGTGCAAAACTGACAAAAGCTCACCTCTGTCAGTGTTAGGTACACCCAGGTCTATAGTAGGAATGGAGATGTCTGCATAATCACTGTAGTATTCAATAAGGGCAGCTTCTCTTTCCCAGGTCTGCTTTACAACTGGTACTGCAAAACAATGATTGGCATGCAAACACAAGGAACTTGATTAAAATAGGTACTGGATCCAAATATTCATGTTAACGACATTTTTTCACATGGTAATAAAAGTGCTGCTTCAAATACAGCATCATGATTCTAAATGCTCATTCTATTTTCTTTCCTACAATATTTAGAGAGAAAAAAATTTTACAATTTTATGGAAGCCAGTCAGGACAGTTTTATTTAAATGACAAAAAAAAGCTTCTATTAAAATATGACTATATTTTCATGATACTATTATTCATAATAATAATTGAAAAATGTGATATTTACATTTTTCCAACCAAAGCATAACCAAAGCATGGAATTCTACTTTTACACTTGCTATTGTAAAACTCATCAGCACACATCAGCACAAACACTATCAGAGATTAGTCCTTTTTCCAGTATTGAAATGGCACATTTTAATCCAACTGTACAGTCTGTAACATATTCTGAATCAGAAACAGACCAAATGTACCTTTTGAAATACTTTACTGGTATTATACACATCCTATCTGACAGCAACATCATATTAATGCTCCAAAGCACCTGTCTCTGGAGACACACTCACAGAACATTTTATAACCATTCCTATTATAAACATATAAATATTTATTGTTTCATTTATAAATATTTGTATACTATCGTTTATAAATATAGTATAGTTTATAAATATCACACAATCAATTTTAATCTCATGGAGATTCTATTCAAAGGATTGGTTAATGCTTCTCTAAAAAAAACAACCTTTTTCTTACTATTGCCATTTCACATCAGCATTTAAAATTGATCTCACAAAATTCTAATAATGATGCCATGAGTGTTTACATTACATTCAGAAGGGAATAAATTATGGGTAACATAAAAAATCCAAGCATCTGCAGGGTGTTCAGAAGAAAACCATCAGACTGAAATAATGATCTCTCTTCCACATTAAAAATGAGGAGGTCAGGCCTGAGATGAACAAGTACTCTGAGCAAGTACTCTGCATTCTGCTGTTACTGCTTCTCTGCTTTATGCTCTCTGACACCATCCAGGAGGTCTCACCAGTAGCAGGAAGTGCTTTAAATGGAGGAGATATTTACATAACTTCCCTTTGCTGCTATACAATTCTGATGCTTGTGAACAACTCACTTTAGCCCCTTGCTAGAACCATCCATCACCTAATATGATGTTTGTTGCCTACCTAGTTGCTTGCTTCCCTCTACTCTGAACACACTGAATTTATTACTTTTGATTGATCAACAGGCAGTTTGATAACAGTTACCTTTTAGTTCATTTTAGTGTTAAGACAGAGTAATAAGAACTGAATGCACTAATGGAAAGGCTTTAATATTTTGAAAAGAAAAAAAAAAATAACTTTTGTAGCATTTTGCCATGGTCCATACTACTTTTAAAAGTTCTTGAAGAAATGTAAAAGTGTTCTCATTTTTTCACAAAGAATCCAAAAGGAATTATGTACAAAAAATGTACAGGCAGGAAATTATTTTCTTATTTTGTTGAAATGTTTTACTTAAAAATGTTTCTCAGCAGAAAAAAACAGAAAGGATTAAGAAAACAAGGCTTCAGAACAGAAGAATGAAAGATACAAAAGAGCATCCAAACTTTCCCTGGCAGAAGAGATGCATCTGTGAAGTTTGTTTTATCTTTCTCCAAACAAGGACCTGAAACTCAGAGGGGTCCTTTAACACACAGAAATATTTGCAATTACAGACTGAGCTTCCCAATTCCTTTGGTGGAGCCCCCCCTTCTTTCTATAAATGAAGAAAAGTTTACTGAAGCACGGACTTGAGTCTCATCTCAGTTAAAAGGTCTAGCAAGGGGGCTGTTAGCTAAAGTGTGCTTCTCTTTTCCTTGTTTGTCTTGGTGGAAGTGTCACCATGCAGACTAATGTCAATTGTAAACTTGACACAGTACTGTGTAATTTCTGGCAAATTGTATCTTCCAAAGAAAACTACTTGAAATTTTGGACTAGATGATGATGCAAATATTTGTCAATATGTATTAATACTTGTGATCACATCAAAGTTTTAATACCACTAGAGATATTTAAAGGTCAGCTCTAAGCTCTTAATGACATTTTATTTCTGCTATTTCTAGAACCCTGATGCATGTTTGCAGTCCTGAAAATTTCTTTTATAACTACAGATGGTATGTGTAAGAAGGAGAGTTGGATCTGAAGTAAATTCTGGGGTAAAATTTAGCTGCTTTTAAAAGCACATCAATTTCCAAGCCTTACTGCTGCACTAATGTAGTTTTTGGCATATGATAAAGAATGACTTACCAGGTAAAAAGAGCTCTCTGAAGCTGGCATCCATTAATCTTTCAAAATCTGGAGTAAGATTATCCTCTATTGCATAACACTGGAAGCTGTGAGGAAAGTTCAAGAATTTTCCTCAGTCTTCAACAGGTGTTTCTTGAAGGATGTTTATGTTATCTTTTTGAGGCCTTAAGTTTCTTTCTGACTTTCTAGGTTGTTGGGTTTTTTTCTTCTTTTTCTTCTTTTTTTAAATTTTGATGTTAAAAAATTAACATGGATCCAGGAAGGAGAACTCTTCAGTGAACTCCAATTACAGGACAGTCAATTTTGTTTTGTCAAAAGCTAGTTTAAAGATAACCTAACAATTACTTGACTAGAATACTACAAATGTGCTTTCATCAGGTGCAGTAGCATTAAGAAAATAATTCCATCAATCTTATTATGAAAAAATTCTGCCTGTTTTTAACTAGACTTAGTTAAAAAAGAGCTTTTACTTTCATCCTGTCCTCTGACAACAGGTGTGGCAAAACCCTCTCAAAATTTGGTACAACTACTAACCAGTTACTTGATTTTCATTTTTTTTGCCGATTATAATCCCTTTAAATTATGTTTATAAACAAACTAAGCCTAACAGAGAGAGTATTGTGCACCTGGAGTTTTAAAGAGCAAACAAAATTCAAGCAAATTCCTGGGAAAAAACCTCCTCCTTATTAACAAAATGTCTAAAAGCAAACTAGAACAGACTGGTAGGTTGCACCAAGTAGGTGGAGCGTTTTCTGTTCAATAGGTGGGTTTAGAATTTTTCCTTCCAAGCTCTGTTGAGACTTGATCTCCTTCAACTTAGCTGAGCATTGCTATGTGTTAGCAGAAGCTGAGAGCCTCTCTGTGTCTAATTTCTGTGCCTCTGAGGAGGAAGTTAATGCTCACTGTGTGTATCTTGTTGGGCTGTGCTAGGGTTTTTTTGTTTGTTGTTTTTAGCATGGTGACTATCGCTGCTTATGTAACTACAATTTTCAGATGAACTTCCAGATGAAACATGCTGTTTCATACACTCTTGATCAGGACCACTGGCTGGACAGTGTACTACATATGACCAGATTGCTGGAAGGGCCAGATCTTCCCATGCCAAGCATTATAAAATACACGTGCACACGGAACAGCTAGAAGCACCATGACAGCACAAGCTGCTCAGTCTTTTACTAGAGAGGAGGGTAGGACAAAAGGAAGGAGAAGATGAGGGACCTTTCAGCTTGTTCAAATTTCTAAGTTAGCCACCAAAGAGCTGCACAATTGTCACTGCTGGCACAAAGAAAAGAAATGAAGCTATTATCTGGGGGGAACTCACTGAAGGTTTTTAATAGCTGCTGTATTAATTCATATTGCAACAGTTCCAATTTACAACAATGTGAGCTAATCCTATGCTTTAATCCTAATGTTTTAATTTAGGTATTCAATGCCAAGTTTTTTGCCAACAGTGACTAACGATGAAACCATTTTTAATCTTAAATGTTTAACAGCACTCCTGAGGACTCTGTACAGGGAAAGATTCCACCTGAAGGATAAGATGTTTATAATTCCAAAACTTTCCTGTGTCTGAGTAGATTTTGCAAACATTTAGTCCCAAGAGCTACAGAGACAGCATATATCGGCCTGCTTTTTAAATATTCATTTTATGAACTATATTGCACAGAACTACCACCGTGACCAGCCAACAACTTACTTCTGTCGCCATGAAATTTTTGACATGTTTTTACAGCAACAAAAATGTCTTCCTTATTCACTGGCTCTCCCTGTGTGAACAAAACAAAAATTAATCTTTTAAGTGCAGGCTGTGCCTGGAGTATTTTATAGGATATGTATATCCGTACATATAATAAAACAGGAAATATATTTTCATTGTACAGCCTATCAAGCAGAATAGTGTTCTTGTGATACACCAGGAAGTAAATTTGTATCTCTTGAAAAAAAAAGGCATTGGTTGTTTAAAACTCTTGAAATGACATTATTGGAAAATTTTTTCCAGGAAAAGACCGTGAGTAGAAAAACTTGTTGAACTAAGAATGATTCATCAGAAAAATAATGTTTTCTTAATTTCTTTGAAATCGGTCCCTATGAGAACACAACTTGTATCACCCTTAGAAAAACCAGCTTAAATGCTACACACTAGAAATCTTTGAATTCAAAGATTCCTCAACTGTAATAAACCATTTGACCACTTTGATTTGTTATCCTTTTTGGCACCAAGAATTTTGCTCTCCTGGAAACATGGAACACTTTTTGGCCACTAGCTACACTTAACTCATAACATAATATATGTATTCTCCTAGAGGTGGAAGAGATGGGTTGTACTTTAAGGCACCAAATATTATATTACATTTTATCTTTAGCCTCAACAAGTTTTAGATTCCCATCTGTAGGGAAGAAAAAAAAGATCATCTATACTTCAGTATCTCACTGTGCAAGGAGTGCAAGGATAAATAATTCATAGATCATGCACCAACCAAACGTTGTGGTAGAAAGCCTCATTAAAGCATACATAATATTAGTTGCCAGGAAATATTCTGTGCTACAGAAGCCTGAAAGCATATCCAAAATATATCCTAGATAAATGCCAGAACAAACTGTTTTGTTGGGGTTTTTTTAGCTTATTTAAAAATATTTTCTCAAGTTTTGAGATTTTTGAACTCAAGTATTATATATTTCAGTAAGAGTTTTACTTTTACTAACCAAATGGTATTTAAAATATTGTACTTACACAAAGTGGCAGAAAATTACTGAACGTTGTTGCACAGTGATCAACCTTATAAGAATTCACATCATCTGTGCAGAACTCGGGCACTGGAGTAAGATGTGGTCCTTCCCCTTTCTGCCAAATGTACAGGGCAATCTAGCAAAATTGGAAACATTTGTATCAGTAATTAAACATGATAAAAATTTTCAGGGCATACAAAGAAATCATATAAACAAGAAAAGTGAAAGATATGTCACAGATTTGTCCCTGAGTTCATGAACTAATTCATATTCTGCTGGTGGCACCATGCTCAGAGCCAGGTATTGGTTGCTGGCTACTCCTGTCACTCCTCCCAACTGGAAGGATAGAGAACAGTACTTTTGCTCCTGGGTCCTTTAATCTATTGACCCTCTATTAGTTCAGATTTCAGATAATCAGACTTAGTATCTATCACATCACCCAACAAAGAAGCAATTCTCCTAGAAAACAAAGAGTATTTGACAATGGTAGCTTATGATTAATTACTATGAAAATTCACAATGTGCTAAAATTTCCCTCTGACAAATGAAATTTCAATAGAAAGCCTTAGAATGGTGTGAATGTTTTATTTCAGAAGTGAGGTTAGAGTGCCATTTTGGGTTGCAGCACAGGATGACACAAGGTTACTAAAACAATGGAAACATATTTACAAAAAAAGACAAAAATAGTCTTAGTCCAAGTTCAGACCTAACTTAGATGTATAAAAAATTCCATTATTCAATTCCAGCTTTGAATATGCATCAGGGAATATGCCATATATTGTACAGGTACAAAGAGTCTACTCAACAACCTACAAATGAGCAGCAGCATGATAAAAACACTTCACCATAACTGCAAGATGCAAAAGTGATATAAATATTATGGATATAAGAAATAGGGACTTGGAAAGTAACAAGGTAACACAAACAAAAAAGAAATAATAAAAAGTATGTAGAGCACAATAAAAAACCAAATACTAGAGGCATATGCTATTAGGAGTCCATCAAACTAAAATATTTCTTATAAACTTAAACATTATACACAATCATAAAAAACAACAGATCATAATCTTTGATTTGTTGTCCGTCTTGATTCACACAAGATGAGCGTAGACAAAAAAATGATTTAAGACAGAGAAGATGGTGATTTACTAAATAAATGAGAGGGAGTGAAACTGTCTCTAGGGAGACATAAGACTGTGTAGAAAGAATAACTACAGGGCTGAAGTAGGTTATCGATGGCAATAAATTTGAAATAAAACATATGCAAAGACCTGCTAACAGAATAATAAGTGGATAGAAGTAATTTTGTTGGTCGAGTGATCAACTGTTTTTTACTAAGCAATCTGTGGCACATAAAGAAGTGGCTCTTAATTATCTTTTTTTTATGACAATATGTTTAGATACTTTTTTAGTGCTGAGGTAGACTGGACTAGTAGGAATATATGAACGATTTTGTCTTAAAAATAAAGCTAAAATAAAATGACATTGTGAAGCCCAAGGTCTTGCACTGAGAAAAATTAACAAGAGGAAAAAGCCAGTTTCTGGTCTTGTTCCTCACAGCAAAATGAAAGCTGAGAGGGATTCAATTGTTTTTGAGAAATACATCAGTCAGTGAGGGGAAACTATATAAAAGAATGCTTTTGCATAAAACCAAAGTTATTTAAATATAAATAAATAAATATATATAAATATATATATATATATATAAATTATTTATATTCATATATTTTATATATTAACATATCTATACTCTATAAATACACCGTAGATTTATGTTGCAAATGAGGAGGTTTATGACCATTATGAGATCTGAAAAAGCAGCAGTAGTTTTATGTAAAGGTGGATTTTTTTCTGGACCAGAACAACAATTTATAGATGCTTTTCAGGAGTGTTAAAATAACTAAAACTACTTCATAATTTCAAGCCAAAATCTTAATCCTGTTCTTCCTTCATTCTTCTTCACATTCCTTATCCTAATCTTAATGATATTCTTATTTCAGGCCAGAAGCTTATTCCAGATTCATCCCCCTCTTCCAGCCCTGGTTCAAAAGTTCACTTTGGTGACAGTACAAAACCCTGGACAGCGCAAACATTTTAAATGCAGAAAAAATAAAATTGCCTCCAAAAAAGTAGCACAGATGCTCTTTCAGAGCCTCCTTCTCATGTTCCTTTCAGTCAGTTCACTCACTGTCTGAAATACCTTCTGCCAACCTTATGGAAGTGTTGCATACCAGAGACAAAAAAAAAGTCTTTCCAGGTTTCCAAACTGCAAGTCACAGCACTGCTTGTTCACACAAAGGTAGATTCCTCAGAGTATTTAAAGCAAAGCCCACTGTATTTAGCTCTGAGAGGCTGATGCAGAAAGTGAGGCTGGCTAGAACTGAGCTACTACTCACCTCAGCTTATGGTTCATGAATTGGAAGTCTTTCTCCTTCCTTACAGAGCAATCCTTAGAAGATCCCTCAATGTATACAACCGTGTAAGCATTCTTATATGAATGCAAGCTTATTAATTAATTTTTTCTATGCTTACAATATAGCTCTAAAGTATTGCAATACTCTAAAGGAAGGAAAAGAAATTTAACATGCCATTGTAGTCAAACTTTTTAGCAATGTTTAAGAATAATCTCTTATTTCCATTATGATTTAACACCATTCAAATATATATCTTAGAGACAATTTTTTCTTTCATCTCACCACTGCTTACCTCATGCTTTAAATCTATTGTAAAGTCTGATTTGAGTGGTTCGCTCTTCAACTTCTTTGCAAGCCTATGCAATTAGAGATGAAGAAATTTAATCAAACATATTAAAAAAAACCAATCACTAGTGCATGCAGGAAAGTGTGGCTGGTACTACTGACCATCTTATAAGGGGAAAAATAATAATAAATCACATTTCTGTATTTATTGCCTAGAGAAACAACTTATATTTCTCATATAAATCCTTTTTTAAAAAAACATCTGACTGTGTCACAATGCTAATATTAATTTTCAACACACACACTTCAACACATTCTTCCTGCACAAGAAGAAAGTTCTCATCTGGAAAAGGTAGAGTCTGGCATAAAATTTTCAACAGATTAAAAGCAGCAGCACATTTGAAGCTCAGTATTGATCAGCATCTCAAACTGCAGACAATATTCTCTTTCTGTGCATTTCAAAGCATAGTATTTAAGGCCTTTCAATTCATGAGGACATCGATCCTTGCTATGGTAAGACACATTCAACTTCTGAAATCCATGAACTTTTCAAATCTCATTTGAAAGCATCTAAGAGTCTAAGCAGAAATAAATATGTAGTTTGTCTGTACAGCATGAGAAACCCTTCTAGAGGGCAATGCAGATACTCTATGACCCAAGAATAAAATCACTGTCTGGGGGAGAATACATTCTTAAAATTACAATATGGAATTGAACTATTTAAATAGTTAGTACTGGACAACTATCAGCTACTTGATGTAGGCAGAGTGAAGCAAAATAAATCACATGCACAGCAATGATACAGAAGTCTATTCCTGCACTCTTGTTTAATTTTGAAGTGTTCATAATAATTATACTTGGAATGTGTAGAATAATGGTGAATAAACAGGAAGTGACTTAAAATTCAATTCTTACTTGTTAACAAGTGGAATGCTAAGTGCCCAACCAGCAGCAAAATCTGGAAATTTAAAGACTGTAGGATTTTCAGCAAAGGCATAATGGTGAATTATTGTAGATTCTTCATCATATAATGCTTTACCTAAAAACCACTCCTGTAAAGGAATATAGGAAACAATTTTGTTCATCTACAGCATCCTTTTAGTGAAGATGACGACTGCATTCATGCTGAATAATGCAAACCTGAAAACAAAAACAAGGGAAGCACATTGTTCACAATAAATAATCTGGACAAAAACTGTATTTGGTGAGAAATGAAACTAGAGATTGTAATCTGAAATCAAACACAGGCTGCACTTTCAAACTCCAGAACATGCCTTAGTTTCCACCTGCTCAAAGAACACTGAATCCCAGAGTCATAGAATGGCTGAGGTTGGAAGAGGCCTCTTGAGACCATCTAGTCCAATTCCCCTGCTCAAGCAGGATCACCCAGTGCAGGCTGCCCAGGACTCAGTCCAGTCATGTTTTGAATACATTCCACAATCTCTCTGGGCAACCTGTACATCAACTTTTTATTATGCAGACTGCTGAGGCTTTAAAATTAATATTGAAGGAGCTCTGATATAAATCACCTTAAATTTTTGTACCTGAAGGACTTCTACTGTATATAAGCAATCAGGGATGGATTGTTATACTAAGATGACAATTACTATGTACAAAAGCAAAATGTTTTATTTTCCTTTTATTGCAGCTTGGAACATAATTTGTTATTTTATTAGAATCTGTATGTAATACAAAGGAGAGAGTAAAACTGGCAAAAGGACAGAATCTAGAACAAAAATGTTCATGTTTCTACTCTGAGAATATCAATTACAAGTAGTGTTTCTGAAACAGAAAAAGAAGGATATTGCAAAAGTCTGAATATATTCAGTCCTCTGTTTTGAAGACCAAGTGTTTCAAAAGGTAAGACCTCTGAATTATTATTATTACCATTTTAGAAAAGAACTGTGAGAAAACACATGGCCATGTGCCTGAAAAAGAAGTAAATATGCTGAAATGAGTCCTGAAGCAGAATTACAATAAAGAAGCAAAACATATTTCACCCGGGAGATTTTGGGTCTTTTATTACAGGGAAAGGACTGACACCAAAGTGGTTTGGTTTTTTTCCTGAACACTAAAAATTCTAAATATTAGTACCTTTCATGTCAGTTGCATTGCCAAATTTGCTTTGCTCCTTGGTGACTGTACTTCTATTTTGTTCTGCAAGTCTTTTGGTGTTGTTTTTCTCCCCAATAGGTATAGAATACTTATCACCAAGACAGATCAGCAACAGAATGCAAGTATAACACCCTACTATTTTACATCAGAGACAAACTAGCATCAGTCATTCAGTCTGATGAATCAGAATTGATAGCAGACAGAAAAATGGGGAGAAGGGACCACAAAACAGACTATAGTCATCTTTTTATTTATGGTACATAGTTTTCAGGCTATTCACAGAAAAAATGGTTTCTCTTCAACAGCTGTACAGGCGTTTGTACTGCTTCGTGGTAAATACCTCGCTCTCAGCCTCAGCAAGAGAAATCTATGCACCTGTTTTAAGGTGTTTGGACACATCTTTTCCAACATTTGGCAAAACACAATCACAACCAAAAGAAAAGTCAAATCTCTAAATTTTTATTTCACCTTAGACTTGTCAAATCTTCTGAGTGTTTCTACCAGTTTTACGACCTGTATTCTTGTATCTTCTTCACAGAAGAAAATCCATGAGGAGTTCCTACCATAGGTGACAGAGAAGCTAAAAAAAGAAAGAAACATTTTACTAATATAGTGGATTATGAACGCAAATGGCAAATTCAAGGCACATTCCCCAAATATAAATAATTTGCCATCCATTCTTCATTTAAACAGAAGTGAAAAATTTTAATGCTGATTTAGAATTACACATCAAAGGACTACTGTGAATGGATAAAGATACTGACTCTGCTGCTATCTATTTATAAAGCACCAGTTATGCTAGAAAGAAGGGGACAGAGATACATTAGGAATTTCCATTCAGAAATGTACAAGTCTAATAGCCACCTATGAATTCAGAAGTCCACAGATAGCAGTTTAAGTTACCTTCCCCTTCTTCCAAGGGGCCCCACCATTGGTCATCTAAAATCTAACAGCACTGCAAGCATCACCAAAAAGCCTAATGACAGACTTTCTCACAGCTGTCGGACACTGATCATTCCCAACCTAGAAACTTCATTAGCTTTTGTAGTACAGTGAAACTGTACAGACTGAAGGGACTCCTCAAAGATAGCAATAATCTCAATGCAGTATTCCTGACTCCTTCAAAAAAATTACATTCCTTGTTTCTCTGTTCCTCTAGCCTTAATTCTTCCACTACTCATCAAAACAGAGCCATATTAATTAATAAAATCCTAATGGAAAAAAAAAAACCTACCATATTTTTCCAGTTTCCTTTGCATGGTTTTTGGGAATGACTCCCAAGGCTAAGTACTTAAGGTCTCCAAGAGAGTCCTATGAAGACATCAGAGCACAAAAGTTTGGAGTTCAGACTGCAAGGAGACCTTGGAGATACCACGGTAAGATCCTGTTTTGGATAATTTTTAAAAAGGGGATTTCTTTGCTGAATGAACATCGTTACTGAGACCAAATGTAGCAGGCCTTCTGGGCACAGTAAGGATACTGTGTCATAAGACATCCACTGATTGTATCTTCTGAAATTAAACATTTTGTCTGCCTTAACCTGTGCCCAAGAACTAAAAATTAAGAATTTTCAAAATTGCTTAAAGAGCTCTGTAAAAATGCTGACAGCTACAGAACTGAGAAATCTATTGTTTTGAAAGCAGTTTTCTGATACAGATGCATCTTATATCACAATTAAAAGCACCATCAGCTGCTGCAGGATGGGCTGAACTCCCTTCTTTCTCTTTTGTCCATTGAGAAAACAAAACAATACAAGCTTCAGAACATCAATATACTTCTAAACTATTCCATGTCCTCATTTGCCAAAAGTACTAAGTGAAACAGTACACACAAGGTAACTCATATTCCAGAAATCTCAAGATGGAAATCTTCTACTTAAGGTTCCTCTTCTGATTTCTAAAGAATTTTCTTCTGCTTTCTCACACATATGAGCATTTGTATTTTTTCTTTTAGTTTTGCTACCTTATAAAAGCTGTATCTGTAAACCCTGTCACCATGACATAAATAATTCAGAAGAGGACCACAAGGTCATTGAAACAGGAGCTAAGCAGGGAAGAAAAGAAAGATGATTGATAGTTTGAACATCATCTTCCAGTTTTTCAATTTACTTCAAATCTCTTCTGCTATTTTTCACAGTTCACATATATCTCACAGACAGCTGCTATACAAGCACTATTTACATTTTTCTACACACAAAGTAATGGAAAGCAGAAGGAAAAGTACCCTGTCCTGCAAGCACTCTGACATAAAAACCTCACCCTGAATATGTCTAATAAATTATATTAACTAAATTAAACCTCAGGAGGCTGCAGATTTCAAATGCAAGCTTCAGGCAAAAGATAGTCTTCAGTACCATGGAGCTTCAGGATTACTAAAACAATTTCCTGGCAGTTTGCAAGATACTACCATGGAAATGCAGCATGTCCTCCTTGGAGCCATCTGCGTAAGCTAAGAACAAAAGACATTTGAGACTACCTGTCTTTTCTGATCATACTAATATGAAAATTTGACATATAAGCATATATGTATATAAAAAGCATATAAAAAGATGCTGAAAACTGCAACTTCTCACAACAGAGACATATGGCCTCTTACAAACTCTATAAGCAAAAACAACCCAAATAATTATTATGATCTACCTTTTTAAAATTTATTCTACTTCATTCAATCAAGTAATCTGAAAGATCAAAATTTCTGTAATACCTCACACCTTACACTGTAAGAAGTGGGGACAAAACAGAAAAATACACATTTAAAAATGCTGTTTTGTTAGACTAGTTTACTTCCCTAATAATTTTAAAATGCACCGTGATTTGAAGAATGTTGTTGCTCAGTTAAATTCTATTATTACTGTTCTTTTATTTTAAATAAGCTTCTCTGATTTAATTAAGTTTATCAGAAAATTGCTTTATAAAACAAAAAAAAGAAGTACCGTAAGAAAGTTAAAATATAAAGTTGCAACTCTCATCAAAAATTTTTGCTTCTGAAAAAAGAGGTCTGAGTAACTAATACATATATTACTGGTTACAAAAACTACTGAAAATAACTAGCATTCATTACACTTACTCTGTCATTAATGGCAATATTGTCCATGCACCTTCATGCCTGTCAATCTGATGAATAAGCAAAACCGTAGGCAAATCCTTTAAGAAAAATAAAAATATTCCCATTAAACTTGAATTATATGTATTTTCTTCCTAAACATCAATCAATCTTTAAAAAATTATTCTGGAACAACTACTTAGTTTTCCAGTTAGTTACTAGGTTTCGACTGGCAAGTAGCCCTGAAGAACAGATGACTTAGGATCATATGAAACAAGGTCAACTGCAAGTTAGGGATAGTGCTTCTTCCAACCCATAAATTCTTAATTGTCTTTTAGTTATAAAACTAACAGACTTCAAGTTAAATGCTTTGCATAAGAACCCATGTAATCAATACACCATAGTAATCTCCTTGCCATACTATAAAATCCCATGAAGAAATACTTATAAATAATGAAGGGTGTTCTACAAAGGCTTCCATTGCACAATCATGTTACACACAGCTTAAGTGAGAGTTCCAACACTCTTTACTTTGAGCTGAGCTTTGACTTGTCACACTAACATCATCACAAAAACCGACGGATTTACAGAAAAATCAAAATGAGGAGTAAGCATTTTTTTCTTCCTGAAAGATCAAAGAAGCTTTCCCACAAAGGAAAATACTTCTCAAAAATTCCTTTGCTCTTTTGTTACTCGAAACCTCTTTGATGTGGCAGATCCCAATGTCTAGCAGATAAGCTAGAATTCTGGGGTAGTTTCCAATAAAACACCATTTAAACACAGCCTTCTGATAAACCAAAGTGCACAATTTGTAATACATGTGGAAAGCTGGATACAGATACATCCCTCAATACACACACAGTACCTTACTCCATCAGCAAGTCCAATCCCCCACTGCAGCATCATCCTGTCCAGGTGTGACACCAGCTAAAGAGAAGGGAGAGGCTCCCTGCTCACCTGACAGTCTGACAGGGGGTCCCTGCCCACAGGAGCATGGGACTCAGCACAGCATTCAGGAAAACAGCACTTTGGGTTGGCACAAAACTTCACATGAGACGCTTAGGAAAGAGCACAAGATCAGGAAAAGAGGGATCATGGTGTTTGAGGAGTGGCTTAAGCCCAGCTGGAAATTAAGCACCACACAGCTGCTCACTCAACACCCCTCTTCCCCTATCCTAGCTGAAACCAGGACAAGGAGGAAAAAATCACTGTTAAGTACAAGGAAAAATGGGAGGTGGTCACTTGTAACAATTTGCTGCGCAGGACACTTGTCTGGCCATGGCCTGCTCTGACAGGACTGCAGTCTGTCCTGTCTTCTCCTGAAATTCCATTTCTAACTCCTGGGCAGAGGGCTTTGTGTGTCTGTATTTGGAGGTCTGTGGTCTGTGTTCCCACAGCCAGAGAGAGGACCATGAGTTGCAGGGGTGCACCTGTCTCTCCAGGCCCTAATCCTTTTCCACTTACAGCTTGCATGTGCCAAACATTCCTCCTCAATTAATACTTTTGTGAATGATGCCATTAACATAAAATTCACACTTAAACACAAAAATAATTTATTTTCTAAGAAAAGCTCTAAGATAAAGTTTACACTATTTGCTGACTCTGTCAAGTTTACTTTAAATCCTTTTTAAGGGCAGTTAAGCACAGCATTTAGAAATACATAAAACCTCCAAATTTCATGCACTAAAGAAAACATCTCTACTGCACAAGGAATAACTGTATCTCTTAGGAGTGCATTAACCTTATGCAAAAATAAGGATTTACGCTATTGGAATGATCCAAATTGAAAAGAAACAATGCCAAAACTCCAATTTGTAACAGGATATTCACCTGCATGTCAAAAATCAGCATTTCTGATTTATGGTTCCAGTTCAAACTAACCTAACAAATATGTTTCTGCTTGTTTTCAATTTACTGAAAAACCAAAAGTTCAGAGCTTTTAGTGGAAGTGTCAAATCTTAGTCATAGTATTCTCAATGCCTTGTATTTCATTAAAATGTCAAAATAGTAAAATTTACTTGGGTATAGTTTTATCTTTATTGATTTTATTTACTTGTAGTTATTTTTTTATTTTTATTTTTAGTATAAGTTTATGGTAAAACCACAAAATTATGCTTACTTAAGGGGCTGCAGATAGGAAGATAAAAGGGGAGACCTCTGTCTTTACAATAACATTTATTTTTCCATGCATTCAAAACCTGCTAGTACTTGTAGGAAGCCATGTATTTCATGTACAATAGACAAAGAAAATAGCAGTTAATGATAATATACTCAGTGTCTCTGTCACACTAAAAGCTGCAACTGCATTAATTTTAGACAAAAGCAGAATTTACCCATGCAAAACATATGAAGTAAATTATATAATCTAAGTAGCTGTACCATTTTACTCTATTTCCTTTGTGCAGAGCAAAGGAGTGATGATAAAGAAAAAGCACTCTCTCTTGAGCTAATCCAATACTCTTACAAGGTATCTTTTCTCTTCGACATTCTCATAAACCTGCTCTCTTTCTCTACCCAACTTCCTCTAAAAGATGAATATACATGTCCTGCAGGATCCTTTCCTTCCACTCAGCTTGAACCATGCATTAATTCTAATTTAATAAAGGAGATACTTAAAACACACTCTATAGATCTAAAACAGCCACTTTCAAAATTGCAGGAGGATTTCTGTTGCTTTTCCTTTCTCATTTTTACTCTGAACCTAGTGGAACTGGGCTGACCTATTCATTTATTTATTCCATCTTCAGTACAAGGACAGAACAAAAAAGCAAAATGTATCTGGTGTCAGCTTTGAGGAGTGGAAGGGCACGAGCAGTCAAGGTAATGAAATGTAACTTGCACACTGTGTCTATCTCATAAAACTCTCCTACAAATGCATCCATGGCCTGTACTGCATTCACTGGTTATTCTAGCTTGAAACTATTGTTTCCACAGTTACAGAACACGTGTTTGCACACATATCAACATTCTACATATGACACAAGTAAAGTATCTTATAATCTAAATAACATAATTTAATCACTTTTTGAAGAAACTACTCTCCCCACTTACACAACTGAACTGACTTTAAAGGGCAAAACCAAGGAATGGAATTGCTTGTGGTCTGAAATACAGTATGGGACATTTTTATCCACATACCACCTACTCTATCAGCACAATGAGATCAGCAATACCTGCCACAGATGACAATTGAAACTTTACACTAATGAAAAACTAAGTGTGAACAAAGGGGTTAGATCCACATTTTCAAGCCCATTCCAAAGACACAGATTCACACAGCCTCATTTGTACCTTAAAATCATCTATTATTTTTTATGCAAGTTGAAGTATTAAGATACTAATGACACAATTTCACACCAAATCATCAAGAGAACTCTGGTTTTTGAATCTAAATATTGAAAGTTCACTTCATTAACATGAAAAAACTTGGAGGGCTAGCATATCCAATAAAGACAAGGTAATTAAGAATAAAAGAATTAAGAACTAAGTAAGAGAATTGTTAACCTGAAACAGTTATCTGTATTCTTTCTGCACTACATGGAATTTCATATTAATCTACCAAATCCTATATGAGAAATGTGTAATTTATAGAGAACAAAACCATACAGGGTAAAAAGACTACAAGGCCAAAATGGGCTTCTGAATGCACCCAGGACAGCAGAGATCCACCCCAGCTAAAATGGGATTTCCAGGCTAGGTCACATCCTCTATGATCCTGTAGCAGAACTGTGTTTGCTGTGTTTTCCTACAAAGTAGTTCAATGAATTTCATCTAAGCATAACCAAACCTTTCCCTAAGTGTATTCTTTTGTGAGAAGACACTTTATTAGAACACAACTCACACTAGATCTTGCTCAGCACCATTAATGGTATGTCCTGTGTGACATGATTTTGCAAGTAAGACATAGAAACAGACCCAGAACTGCAGTGAAATGCAAAACACAACGGTAATCTGTTCATTGTTATATTACTGAGTCACCTGAGCAGAGCAAAAAGCCATCTTGTAATACACTAGAGAAAAATAAAATAAGTGTACAGGCACTTGCTCCTAATGAGTCCATTTTGCTCATATCTGTAGGTGTCTTGCATAAATTATCTCTGTGCTTTGTGAGCTCATTAAACTGCCTTGTGAAGCCCAGAGCCCAGGGGCAGCAGTGGGACCATAAACCCTGAGCACTGCTGCTGAACTGCACAGCTCCAGACTCAGAAATGCTTTCCTATCTCTACATACCCCACAAGCACGTAACAACATTTTCCCTACTCTCTTATCTTCTTTTCAGTAATCAATCCTAAGACACACTCAGAGCTAGCCTACCTTCTCAGCCTTCCCTTGGGAGGTTAAATAAGCCAAGCTCTTACAGTCATCTGTTATGACTACTTTGACAAAGTAGAGCTGTGGAATACATACTGAAGTCTCCCTACAGCTTTATTTTCAAAAACATGCCAATTCTGTAGACATCCTGAAGGATTTCTAAAAGAAAGTAATACCAATAGCAGTAGTAAAAGAAAGTAATAGCAAATCTCCTACCTCTAAGCCCAGCAGGTCAGACAATTTACTGGGAATTGCCAGCTTCAAACATTATACCAAACACTTCATCTTCTCTATATTGTAACAATTTCATCAAATATTGAAAATTGCAATACACATTTCAATTATTTTTCATGTTTTAAAAACATAAATATCAATTTTATCAGAGCCTCATTTCCAAGAATCCAAGACAAAATATTATTTCAATAATCCCATTCAAATAAAACTCATGGATGATTTAAAGTACTATTATACATTACCACTGTAAAAGAACTTTGCTTCTGTTTAACACATCTGTTATATAGGAGCTTCTCCAAAGTTGTCCAGTCCTTTTAATTTCTTGCTCTATTTCTTCCTTTAGGCTTCTTTCATAGAATCCTAGAACAGTTTTGAGTTGGAAGGAACATTTAAAGCTCTAGTCCAGGCCCCTCCAGTGAGCAGGGGCACCTTCAGATACATCAGATTGCTCAGAGCCCCGACCAAAATGATCTTAAATGCTTCCAGGGATGGGATATCAACCACCTCTCTGGCAAACTGTCAGTGCTTCACCAACATCACTGTAAAAAATTTCTTCCTTGAGTATCAATCTACTCTCCTTTAGTTTAAAAAGTTTACCCTTTCCTTATTATTACAGGCCCTCTAAAAAGTCTGTTGCCATCTCTCTTTATAAGCCCCCGTTAAGTACTGAAAGGCCACAATAAAGTGTAAAAAACCCCACAACAACAAAATCCATGTTTCTAATAAGGCATGGTTTCCAATAATCTTGCTCCTCAGGAAGCCCAAAGTAATAAAGTATAATGTAGTATTTTCCATTAGAGAGAATTTCTACTTCTGTTCTACTCTCAGATGCCCAGTTATCATTTAAAAAAGAACTGAGTTTTCATAATACATTATGTGTAATTTCAGAGAGTTCAGTGAAAGGCCATAGCATTACTCTGCTTTCACAAATTCAGAGCAAGTACTGTGTGCAAATTAACAAATCAGACCTTATTTTGTAACAAGACAAATAAAAAGATGTAGAAAAAAATCTGGACAAGTTTTGAGTGCTTATTATAAATGCTAACACAGATGTGTATAATAAGACAGTAGCCTAGGATGACAACAACATATTGCAGTAAAGTGCCATTTGTTTTCTCTTCATTTGAGTGAATAAAAAGCAGCAAGGAATACTTTCCCCACAGCTCACAGTTTACAACAATTCTAAATCAATGCAAACATACAGAAGACAGACATGTGGTATACAGTACATAGCTATTATTTATGAAAGCCAATAATAAAGATGAACCACTATAATTATGTTGCCTGGTCTGAGTAAGGTCTTTGTTTAGAATGTCTTTAAGATAGGATTTTAGTATTGTAGTTGATAATATTAATGTGTAAAGTGAGTTTTTACTTAAAAGCAAAATCTTTGTCAATCCCAACTAGTGCATAAAAACACTTCAGGTTGGATATTGGGACAGATTTCTTCACTGATAGAGTGATAAAGCATTGGAACAAGCTTCCCAGGCAGTGGTGGAGTCACCATCCCTAGAAGTGCTCAAAAAACTGAGCAGATGTGGCACTTCCTGATATGGTTTAGTGGGTGTGGTGGTATTCAGTCAAAGACTTGATCATTTGGAGATCTTTTTAAACCTTGATGATTCTATGATTCAAGCAATGAAATTAAGCAATTTATGGGGTTCAGATGCTTCTTTAAATATCAGCAAGATTAGCAGTATAAGTAGATTTATATTCATGGAAAGCCTGAAGCATCTTACCCTGACAGCAAGATTGAGACTGTTATCTCCCAAGCTCAATCAGTGTGACACATGGGGGAGCAGGTCCCTTCCCCACAGCAGGCTCTGGCCTGTAAATCTAATGTACCTATTTTAACTAGGGAAGAAGACAAGGCACAGGAGAGCAGAAAAAAACTTCCACAAGGCAAGAAATTTGGTGAATGTATTTCAAGTACCAGTATAGATGTTCAGAGGAATTTACAAGAACAAAACAACTGTCACTGGATAATGATTTTAATCTGATGATTTAGTAATTCTAGTCTCATGTATACTTGAGCATTCTATTCAAAGACGACTGAGCAATTTTAATATAGCCAACAGCAGTGGAGGAGGAAGCTTTATAGCAATCTCTTATTCTTCACTAAGAAAATAAAAACCTTAGTAAAACAGGGTTGTTTAAATCCTATTAAGTATGCAGAGATTGCTGCTGAAGAGACTGAGGGAGACACTTAGCACTTTAAACTTCTGAATTTCTTGTTTATATTTTGCCCTGACATGGCAAGATACCTCTGTGAGGTGACAGGTCCTATTTTCTGCATTAAAAAAGCAAAGGAAGTTACCACATATTTGATTGGTAAAAGCAGCAGTATAAAAATGGTATATGATGTGTAAGGCAGGGCTGAGGCAGCCCACTCATCACTACTAAAACATTTAAAAGATCTCATTAGTGCAGAATTATCCAACTGCTGCAAATTCCTTCAAATCTGCTGAGCATCCATTAGAGGAAAATAATCCTGTTCACCTTCCAGCACAAAGTGTAGGTAACTTTTACAGTTCCAACAGTTAATGAGCAAGACTATCAATTCTGGCAAAGACAAAGCCTAGCAATTGTCAAAAGGATGCCAGTACCTTTGCAGAATGAGAAGCAAGGGCATATTAGAAAGTCAAAGATCAAACAATTAAAACAAAAAGCTAGGGGAACAGCTGGAGGAAAGCAAAGATAAAACAAAAGTCACTCAATGTGTAAAGCCCTGCAAGCTGACCTTGAAGAGATTTAAGACAACTCCGAAATACATTTTCCAAACTAAGCAGTATCTTTTGTACACTTTTCCTGGAACACTTTCAAAAGGTTTTATTTTGAATACACCTCACCTTTCCACAGAACAGAGTTTAGGAGCATTTCACGACTTGAGCACCCAAATATTGAAGCCCCAGAATGAGCAGTTGCACATTAAAATCCCAAAAGGAATGAAGCATTATGAAGAAAAACAAAGAAAAATGACCAAGAGCATACTGATACTAGGCAATGTATGCAAGCAGAATAAGTAACACAACACCACAACACAAAACAAACACAGGTGCTAACATGGATAAAAAAGTAGAAAGTGGAACTTCATACACTGACTACTTAAATGCACACTCTTATTAGGGTTTTATACTGCAAGCTCTCCCCACATAATATAAGTGTAGTTTTATGGACAGATTTGGAAAATAAATGTAAATATTAAAGTTGTGGATGATGTTGCAAACACAAGAATGAATAAATCCTTGTAGAAAAAAACCCAAAGTTGTTTCTAGGAAGGAAATAAAGAGCACACTATTATTCTACGCAAAAAAACAAAAAACAAAAAAACCCAAAGGGAATTTGGTTTCTAGTAATACTGAGAAATTTTGAAGTTAAAACATACCTGGTTTAATTAAAAAAATAGGGTTGTTGTTGACATGGTGGAAAACCTTGCCATAAAGACAAACTATTGTAGACACGGAGCTGGAGGGGCAGGTCAGAATGTAGCCCAACACTTGACTTAAATATAATCTGTTAAATCTTGTTAAAACTGCAGGATCAAAAAATTAATTGCCTGCTCAGTCTCAGCTGGAAAGTGGCTTCCACTAAATGGGAAGCCATTACAGGAGGGAGAGAAGTAAACAGGGTTTTCATACGAGAATCCTGAATTTGAGCAAGTAACTGAAAATTGAAGCAAGAGGTATATAATGGATTGCATTGAATTTATGGCATTAATTTTGAAAAGTCTCAAGCAAATTGTATCTATTTTATCTAAATATACAAATCAGCTTAAAAATAACTCCGCTACCTTGAAAAAGAAGTTCTTCCATTAAATCTTATAACCACAACATTATTAATAGCACTCCATTTGATCTTTAGACTTTTCAGGAAAAAATATAGTTTTTTGAATTGGCCGAGGGCGTTCAATGCAAGAACCCTCAAGGACCAAAGCAACAAAATTTCCGTCTCTACTAGATCAGTTTTCATAAGGAAATATACAGACTTTTGTCTTCTAAACAGTGTCACAATCACAGGTAATTAAAAAGCACTGACTGCACCTAAACTGGTAATTTTTCAAAAACTTTATTATTTTACCTGTTTTCTCATTTTGAAAGTAATAGCCAAAAAGTAATCCTAATTTTAATTTTTTTAGACAGAAAGGGCATAGTCTCAAATATTACCATTTTAAAATAAACTTCCAACAGCTTCCTTATTCTTATTTGGTGCTTCTTATAAAGGTCTAATTTCCAGAGGTTAAATGTTCAGGAATCTCAGAAAATTAAAAAGATTGGTAGAAACTGTAATGAATTTTTGCCATTGCTAAATTCTAACTGAAGAGTTTTGGCTAATATTTAATAAATCGCTATGGAAAATGTTTTTAAGCAAGAACAAAATACTGACATCTACTGGTGACCGGAATTACAGATTGGTTTCACATTAAAAAAATGTTTTAAGTACACCGTGAAAGAAAATAAATGGACAAATCACTTGTAAAGATTAATGTCAGCGACTTAATCCATTTTGTAGTGAGACATATATGCTAGTTTAATGAAGTAGCACAAATCTAGTAGTTGGATTCCATTTCTCATTTTAAACTAGCAGAAAATAATTAATCAAACTTTATGGACTAAACATCTATTGCTTGTAACAACAGAAGAGCAAACCTGATAATTCAGTCTTTTGTTTTCATACAGCAGTTGTCTTTGAAAACACAAGGATTTAATTTTTTTGCCTGAAACTAATAATTTCATATGTATTCTTTACAGTGAAAAATGCCAACTTCAAATGTTGATATGCAGGATTATAGAGATGATCTGCCCCATGTCCATAATCAGCATTAGTGGGAAGTGTCTCACAGTGGCATTTATGAGTTGACCAAAACAATCAAGATGTACAAAGAACCTGCTGATTATGCCTGTTTATTTTTTTCCTATACACTGATGGCTTTCCCCTTTTCCCAAATTTCAGGTGTGAGATTATTGGTGAGATTTCCATCACTGCTTCTCTTAAGACACCATGACTGCTGTTCAAGAGGCAACTGTTAATACTGGAAAAGCATCACCATTTTAGCATTTCCATAAAGGTATCTTCTTATTTAGGCAATAAAGGTTCTTAGAAGCCAAGTCAGTTTCAGGTACAACTCTGATTATAAAACAATTTCACCTCTTTCCCACAAAACATGATTATATTCCAGCCTCACTGAAACCATTTGTACTTCTGCTTACTGAACCTTTTATTACTCATATTCTGCAACATCAATTACAGAACTCAACTAAAATCCTTGGGTTTAACAACTGACAGCATAATCCTCTCTGCACACATTGTATCTGAACACTTGTCTCAATTCCGAAGAGGACTCTGAAAGAGCAGAACTCTGCAGAACAAAGGCTGTTCACATGACTGATTTCATTAAGGGATTAAAAATTGCATTTAGAATGGATTTAATTACAACAGGTTTGATAAGCTTGGATAAATGAAGCCTAAAACATCCAGCAATCTGATTTAGGCACTACAAGACTAACGTACATAAGACAATTTACATCAGATTTCTTTTTCCTTTACAACAAAGAACGTGGAAATGAAAAATAGGTCAAGTAACCTCACAGCAAGCTATTTCATATGAGGGGATGTATGCCACTCTTAAATTTTTCTTAATTTTATAAAATACAAAGAAAATAAAGCATTGTTTATGCACACTGAACTTTCAGTATAAGTTTCTTAAAAACCTCCTCTCTAGGCTTACGCTTTACAAATCAAATTTCACAATTTACAATGTAAAGTACAACAGGCAGCTCTCAGGTCAGTGTGACCCACTGGCAGGTCAAGGGGAGTCTGCAGAGGAGTGGCTCTGATCAATCTGCAGAGGAGTGGCAGAGGAACAAGAAATAGTTAGGGCAGGTACTGCATCAGGGAGGGACAGGGGCAAGAGAGGTGTTGAGGACTGCAGCTGCAGGAAGAGGGGAATCCTGCCTTAGGAATTTAATGTCCACACACATTTCTGTTCTACTGCTGCCATGTCACAAATTGTGCAATGGAATTCTGAAAAAAACTACATTACAGCACATTCACTGTCTCTATTAAAATACTCACCTAAAATTATTCTAATAACTAAATTGTTATGTTTTTCACTTCATAAAGAATGCATCTTTATTTATTGTAAACACACTACAGTCATATTGAAAAACTGTCTTCTTCCAAGTCTTTGTTATCACTTTTGCATCAAATGCCATTCAAACAATAACAGCCATTACAACACAAAAAGGTTGATAGCTGAAATTAAAAGCAGTCATAAATCACAGTGTACAATCAGTAAATAACCACTGTAGTAGTTTTCTTATAAGCACACAGAAAGCAATTAGAAAAGAAATAGAATGGATTTGAAAAAAGGCACAACGAACCCCAATATATTTAGTAAAATACGGCAACAGCATATATAACAAGGTGCACTTAATATTATCTCAACTCACCTTTCCAAGATCTACAGCCTGTTTCAAAATATCTCTTTTTAGATCTTCTGCTCTCTTGGAATGAAAAGAATTACTTTGACTCTGGATGACAAATACAATTCCTTTTAATTCTGTAAACAAGAAAATAAGAAGATATAAATATAAAATAAATTATTCTCTGATTTGCTCCAAAGCTAGTGAGTGTGGGGTGAACAACAAGTGAGAGCCCAGGTGTATGTAGGAATCTATTGTACAGTAAGTTATTCCTGTAATAATACAGCCATTTCATGAAATAGTAAAAAAGGCATTATTTAACACACACACACACACACACACAAATCCAAACCAGCCCTTTCCAAGATTCATTTTAAAAGAGCATGGCATGACTGGAAGATGTGCAGTAGTTAACAGCAGCCACATTCATGAGGTTCCTTTTTCTCCAATACACCAGCACTCCTTGTCACCAAAGTTAAAAGGTGTTTGTCACAGACCAGCATCCCCCCTCACCAGGAAATGCATGAACATGAAACAGAAAAGCTGCTTCTCAAACAAAGAGTTTAAAACCCTACCCAGAAACAAACATCTGGAGATGTTGTTGATGGTGGAGAGACACACACAAGAACACTGAGTGGATACTCTTATCTAATACGACAGCACCAATATCTCACACATGTCTTCCTAGTGTTTAAAGGCATCATAACTAAAAAGTTTAAACAGGAGAGAAGACTGAGAGAAATATAAAAGAAAATAATGAAGTAGCTTTGCATATGTCTGTGGATTATAAAAGTGCCTACTGTAAAATACAAGTAGATGATGAAGCAGGTAGACAAATTTTCTTGATGATAGGAGATAGAATAAACCCTCGATACTTGGAAATCTTAGAAAAACAGGAAGATATGATCCCATTCAGAAGCAGAGCACAGCAGACAACAACAGAGGATGAGAAGATAAAAGGAAGAGGACAGATGACTTTTCCAGAACTCTCAACAAGTTCGATCTATGCTGTTTAACCCACTCAAGACCATTAATTAAGTATCAATTGATGAAGAGGATTGTTTGGCCACAAAAGGCTGAACTTCACAGATATTATGTAGAAAGTGTACCAGGAAACTCAGAGTATAACAACTTGAGACAGCACCACAAGGAAAGAAACTAATGTCCACGAGATCTGTACAAAATGTTGAAAATTGTGGAGATGGAACAAA
>VZRH01000158.1:0-11266 GCA_013397555.1 Urocynchramus pylzowi | reverse complement strand
AAAAAAAAAAAAAAAAGGTAGAAGGAAAGAAGGAATGTCTGAAGAAGGAAAGAAGTAATCACAAGGAAAAAGAGTAAAACTGAGCCCATGAATAAAGATCACAAGGAAAATATTGTGAAGAGAAAGAGCATTAACCACAAATATCTGCACTAAGGTTATGAGAAGATCACTATGTCCAACACCTGAGCATCGATTACATTGCTTTGTTGCTCTGAACAATTGGTTAATTTAGACCTATGACAGCTCAAAGCTGCAGTTAGATGTTTTTCTACTTTCCCCTCAATATTATTTTCCCTCAATTTATTAGCTTATTCACCAAGACATTGTCATATTGTGTGAGGTTTCTGGTGATACATTACAGAGATGGAATAAACATTGGTTTAGATATCAGTATTCATTTCACATTTTTCCCACACAGTGTAGGAACCAACAGTGTTGATGCTCTGAACCACCAAACAAACTGCTAAAAATCCCATGCATGATAAAAACTTCTGAATAGCAACTAATTGCTACCTAGCAAGATCTTTACTAGATTTCCTGTGCAAAAATTAAAATCAGTGTGAAAACTGAAACTACACATTGTTGATGCCAATGAGAGTCAAAGGGCTAAATCTACATGCACAACACCAAAAACACCCACAGACACAAAAAGCAAGCACTACCTTTTTTTATTAATTGCTCTTTTAGTACCAGTATATTTACAGATACGGAAGCATCTGAATTACACTTAGTTTCATTTATGGTACATTTAACAACACCTGTGATATTCCACAAGAGCATACTTTCTAGGAGTGAGATAACATCGACTTTGATGATTAAATCAAATGGAAATTGTTTCCTTTTCTATAGGTATTTTAAAGTATTTAATAAAAGACATATCCAGCGTATGAAAATGTCAACAGAAAATAGTTACAATATTGAACACCTCAATTGTTTCTCAAGCTGAGAAACACCCAATGAAGCAAGAGAAAACAGTCTTTTGATAGATTAATATCCAAAAGTGCTACTGATCTTTATATAACAGTTCAAAATAGAAGAATGAAATATCAGAGGAACCAAGAACCATCAAGAACTATTTTCTGTTTCAAGTTCTTACATTTTACCTATAGAAATGGGTTAAAAGACCTAAAAAACCCCCAAACCCTCAAACCAAAATAACTTCATTAGGAACAGGCAAAAAAAATAATGTATTACATCAGACCAGCAGTCCATCTAGTCCAGTATACTTTTTTAACAGTAGTAATAGGAAAGACACCACAAAACCTTCACTTTCTCCAGTGCTCCTCATACCCTCACAGCACTGACAAGTATTAAATTAGGAAATGCCAGAAGACAGACATAATTAAGCTGGGTCCTTTTAGAACAAGCAGAGCCAAGTCCTGAGGGCTTAGCAGAGTGAGAAGTCCACAGTCACAGTGCAGAGAATGCACGTCAGGTCTGTTAACTTTTTGCCAGAAGGACATCAGACTTGTCTCCAGAGAAGGCAGAACCTTGCAGAATTTTTATTTTCATTATCTACCACCTGCCCAGCAGCAAAAAGTTGTTCTACCACTATTTTACCTATTAATGTATGACATGCTTCTTAAATAATTGCTTCTAGATATTATAAAGTTATTATAATTTGTTACAAGCAATTTATAATAACCCTAGTTACTACAATTAGAGCCTAGCAGAATGGTAAAATTCCATTTCATCCTAAATTGTTACAAGAACAGTTACTAAGTATCATAAAATTTTATTTTAAACTATAGTGCACTACAAAAAGCAACTCATCCTTTTCACAGTGCAAGTGCACATGTTCATGTTTCTGTGTACAGAAAACTTAACTACAAGAACTGCAAGTACAATCAAAGATTTAGAATGTTCTATTTGATGAGACTACATGAACCAAGAAAAGAAAAAAAAGTATTTGTGAAACAGCACTACACTCTACTTACCTCTGCCTATTTTACTAATTGTTCTACTTTTTTCAGAGTTCTAGAAGAAAGAAAGAAAAAAAAAAAACAAATAAGAATATACACAAAGCCAAAATATTTCTACAGAAACACACTGGGAGTTGAAGCACTCATCAGATTATAAATGTATACATAGAAGCTTTAACTCAAAAACTAATATGAAAAATAAAGTAAAATGTTATTCATCATCAAGAATTGCAAGAAATATCCTATATGCTTGCATACTATTACTCAGAAAATAGAGTAAGAGTAAGAAAAAAAAGAGAAACTGCTTTTCCATGACTCAGTTTATACCAGAGCTCTTTAAGTTACTGCTAACAATATCTTTTTTCTTTATTATGTATCTCCTGATTGCTAAGTTTGGAATATGGAGCCCTACAATAAAAACACGCCTGTTCAGTGTGGGAAAAAAACCCAACACACTCTATTAATTTAATCTACTATCAAGCTTCTATCAAAACACAATTCTTAAAGGAAGACTCAAATGCAATTTATATCAAGACAAATACTAAAAGGTTGTTGCACATGACATGACTCAACTGGAATTTACTCAGGTATCATAAACATCAGGTATTTCTGCACTGCCTAGAAAATTGTAGGAAGAAAAACATAGCCTTCATTTGTTGCACAATTTATTTCAGGTGTCAACACCCCAGTGCTTTGGTTCATCCACATGAAAATCAAACTCATCTTCAGTAATTGCATAAGAAAATTGTAGGATTTATCTTGGTTCCAGTGTTTTAAGACTTTCAGATAGAAATGCCATACATATCCCCAGTAATAAGCTCATACATAGCTTTCCAACCCTTGAGACAAGTTCTATCTTTAAATACTTAGCCCCCTTCCTTTTTTTAAATATCAGATGTATGTAATCCTTTTAGCTCTACTTGCATCAGACAATCTTTCCTCTGACTTTTACACTGAAAGAATAAGCTCCAACTTCCCTGGTAGCCATCTGTAAAACTTTTCCAAAAATTACTGCAACTGCATTCATTCTTATGATCCTTTTCCTGCTGCCTGTCAATAAAGTTTCAAAGATGTATTATAAGATTAATTTATGTTGGTATCTATACACAACACTGTCATTATATAGCACAGTAAGTTAACATTCTAAGCTAACCTGTATCAGAAAAAACACAGAAGATTGATTTTCTGTGCAAACAAAAACCTATGTGTTTTGTGGTACACCGTGTGAAGAATAAGCCATATTTAAAATTACTTTTATAAAAACACAGTTGTTACCTGTTATATTCCTGTTAATGTTATTTTTTTTTAATTAATAAAAAAAAAAAGGTATTTCAGCCTGAAGAGTTCTAGGAAGCACTTCTGATTTAATCTGAGGGAAAGTTTTGAAACTAAAATAGTAGGAAAGCCTTCATAAATTATATCCTATATAAAAAGGCTAACAGCTGGATTGAGACAGTAATGGAATTTAACAAACAGCAACCTACTAGTAATGACAACAGAATGACATGACCAAGTCTCCCAGACACTGAGGCAGATCAGCAGTTTGCAATAGGGATATTTTTCACTTAGAAAAACTACTGTAGTTATAGCAATCATCATCAAAACCAAAAATTATTTAGAAACACATACTTCTGACTATACTGCTATTGTATTTGATGTCAGATCACTAGATCTAAATGGCAGCTATAGATCGAACATCTGATTCATTCCAGTTTTTTATTTTTCTCCCTTAAATTTCTTTTATTCATACACAAATATCTGTTACAAATATGTACTCATATAAAAGTGGCAGTCAGAAGTCTGTGAAAGGACATGCATGCATGCACACCTAACACTCAGTATGCTATTTAAAGCTAGGGCTAACTCTGACCATTACTTCTCCTCATCTGGTTAATTTGAAATTTCATATGTGAGCTTTGAGCCATGACTTGAGTGGTAATATGTAATAATGCTAATTTGGCAGAGAGGCAGCCATTTCCTTCTCAATTATATATTTAACAAAACCAAGAAGAAAGGAAAACCTATCTTTGAATTAATAAAGGTTATACACTCAAAAACTTTTCTCAACAGCAATAGCATCAACCCATATTGACCCAGAACAGAAAGATATCACATGAAATTTGGTACTACTGAAGTCAATAATTAAAAGAATCAATTCCATAGAAAATAGGCCTTCTGCTCACGTCTATTCCAGCTTATTTTATAATGTCTGTAAAATGTTCCTGCTCTAGCAACTAAAATTTATTACCTGCAGCACTGGTAGTTCAGTCTCATCTTCTGCACCTTCAGAAACTACACTTACAGCAAAAGCTGAAAGAAAAAACAGACTTCTTTCATATTACAGGAGCTCACTTTCACAACTGATGAAGTTCAGCAGAAAAAACCCTCCAACCTCCCTCCCCCCCATCATTTAGGTAGATTTTTCACATTAAATGATACTGTATTTGTAATAATCTTTGTGAACATGAGAGTCTGTTCTTACAGAATTTATACATTTGCTGCCTGATAATTCCCACACCATTACTGAAAAAAAATCACTCTGATATGAAGCCAATTTTTCTTGGCTTCAAGGCAAATAAATCCCTTCAAAAATAAAATCTGTTCAGTCCAGTAGCTCACTTGATAATAGTCTAATGTGCTACCACACTGGAGATCTGCAGTCCACTGTTTCTAGGTTAAAGTTTGGATTCCCAAAGCTTTTCTTGGAACCACAGAAACTTACAGTGGCTGACAGAAATTTCTATCAAAAATGAAGATGCCTATCACAGTCTTTGAATGCCATCTTTGAGCAACAGTCAAACTCGTAAATGTATGAGACCCAAACAAATGTTTACAAAAAGAAGAGGGATCCCACAGAACTAATCTGCACAGAACTAGCATTATCTTAAACTATTTATAGTGACACCACCCTTTGCATACATTTCTGGTTTGTATTAGAAAAAATAATCATAAAATGGGTTCTGGTGCTACTTCTTTTGTTGTTGATGTAGTCACTTAATTTGTCTCAGCCTGCTCATTTGTAAAAGTAGTTCCATTTAACATAAGAAAGCCTTGCTAAGATTCTTCTTAAGAAATCCTTTTCTTAAAAGAACTAAAGAGATGCAAATGAAAGCAAATTTTTACAATTTGGAAGGAATTCAAGACACTATTCTTCATGATTAAATTGATGGTTTTCTTAAAAACTGGGGCAGAAAACAGATTCAAGTGGATTGTCTCACTATAAATTTAAATTAATTATTGCTTGAAATTGACTTCAGAGTGAATTGTTAGCCATTATCATTCCTTTGATGCACTAGGAAGATACAATATAGGACAGTAAGACAAGATTGTCTGAGGTCTAGGGTGCCCCATCTCTGAAGACCTACATCCTTATGCTCTTCCAGCTGGAGATCAAATTTCATCACGTGTCCAGGAGCTGAGGTTCACAGTGACATCTCAGGTCCTGATTAACCTGCATCTCAAATCACACGGCTAGACCCAGACATCCCAAAAATCATTCTAACACAACAGACTCATGGTGGTCATAAATCAGAATCACAGAATATTCTGAGTTGGAAGGGACCCACAACTCTTAAATGAGTGGCCATTACAGGACTGAATCCATGTTATGAGCACTAGGCTCTAACCAACTGTGCAAATCTCAAGGTCATTTTCCTCCTTTTCTCCCAATATAGCAGTATTTGCAGATTCAGACAAGGGACAGCTTCCCCTGCACAAACCAGATCCACACCTTCTTCTTGACACAATCCTAATTACAAGATCAACACAAAATATCCTTATTCCAGGAAATGTATTAATTATGTAGTATTAACCTGAAGAAGTGTCACCTCGTAAATTCAGCTTATTCACAAGCTTAATTTTCAGGTTTTAATATGCACCTGAGGAATGACACATGAAACCTCAGGCAACTGTGACTGACAAGAGATGCTGCCTCTGTCACCACCGTGCATTCAATAACCCATGCCACACTGCTCCTAAGCTTTATAAAATATTAACACACACGATCCTTGAAACAAATCAAACAATAATCAGATCATCTATTTCACACCACATCTTTGAAAGCACAGATAAAGCTCTTCATGAAATTAACTAAACAACCTGCTCATCCTGGTATTACAGAACCACAGATTTGTTGAGGTTGGAAAAGATCCCTAATGGTTGTTATGACATTATAGGAGACAGGACTGAACTCAAACTCCTTGCTGAAGTTGAGATGAACAACATCCACTGCTTTCCTTACATTCATGAAGGCAGTCATGTCCTCACAGAAGTCCTTTGGGTTGCTTAAGCATGACTGCCCATTCATAAAAAATGGTGACTTCTCCCAGTCACCCTCCTGTCCTTCATGTGTTTGTCTTGTCCTTCCTTGTTTGGCAGTGATACTGAGAATTATTTGCTCCACCACCTTCCCAGGGGCTGAGGTACCCCTAGCCAACTTATCCTTGCCCTCCTAGAGGACCAGGGTGATATTCTTCTAGTCTTGAGGAATCTCCCTCAGTCACCATCACCTTTCAAAGATTATCAAGTCTAGCATTGACATCGTCAAACTCCACCAGCACTTGTAACATGCCTGCCATCAGGTCCTGTGGAATTCTGCATATCCAGTTTGTTTAAATGTTCCCTAAACCAGTCCTCCTCCAGTGAGATTAACTCTTCCTTGCTCCAGACTTTCTCATGAGTTTCAGGGGCCTGGGTGTTCTGAAGGTGACTCTTAATAACATCGATCAAGGCAAAGAATGCTCCAAGTTCCTTGCCCTCTTTCACGTCCTCCTTTTAACCCTGTCCTCCACTCACAAGAAAGCCTATTATTATTTTCCCTAGAATCCCTTTTGCTGATGCACCTGCAGAAGCCCTTTTTCTTACCTTTCACAAGTTGAATTTCTCACCAGATTGAACTCCTGGCTTTCCTAATGGTATACCTGCAGTCTCAGACAGTGTCTCCATGTTACCCTAGGGGTGACCTGACTGTATTTCCATCTCTTGTGTGCTTCCTTTTTTATGTTTGAGCCTTGTCAGGAGCTCCTGTTTGTGCATGTGAGCCTCCTGCCATCTTTGCCTGCCTTCCTGAATATGGGGATGAATCATTACTGTAGAAGAGCTTTGAAAATCAACCAGCTCTGACCCTGTCACACAGTGCAATTTCAACACTCACACATACAATTTATTCAACAAAACAATACATGTAATGAATGCTAAATTCTCTAGCTATACCATTATTCTTATTCCCTGTGATTTCACTAAGGCAGCTTCCCCTCCTTTTTCAACAATTAAACACATTAAAATGACTTGGTATCTTTTACATTAAGTGTATCAGGAAGACTTTTTCCAGCTAACACATTTTAATAAGACAAGAACTGTTCAGACTATATTTAAACTACTGAAGAACCATTCATAAAACAGACTAACAGACCCCTGAAGACACCACCAAAAAAGCTTCAACACTCTTCACCCAACAGTAATGAAGATTTTCACGCACACAGACCGTATGAATTTATCTTAGCAACACTCTTCTACCTGATTAGCAAATCTGTTATGCACATCTAATTTGATAAAGCAGTCTTCAGAAGTCAGCTGTGGCCAAGACTCTTCTGGCTAAGCAACCGTATCTCTCAGCATGGAAATAAATATCCTCCTCTAAGGATTTATTGAGAAAAGGGCAGCAGGAAAAGAACATGGTAAATTTATCTGGCCTACAACATATAAACAAAGGGACCACAGGGTAGGTAGAAAATATAGTGCCTTGGCACAAATGGACAACTCCAAGATTAATTCATTCACATGCAATTCACTTCCAGGAGGTTTCTGAAAAAGATGTTCCCAGGAGTGGACCACTGATAGAAAAATTCTAACTCCAGATGCAGCTCATGGCCAGGTCACTTGTACAACACAGGCAGAAACCATAAATTCTCTGTGAGAAGGATTTATTTTTGTTGTGTGCAAGGCATGCATGCACAAAGAAGGAAGACCTATGTCTAGGAGCTATCAGATGCTACTATAACAAAACAGTAACTTTTCATGCTCATATATCATTATTAATTCAGACAACTGCAATGGCTTTCTTTCAGTACAACTCCCTAAAGCACATATCAATCTCTGGAGCTAGAGGTACCTTTGAAAAATCCAGAATTACCCTTAGTCCTTTTCTAATACGAAGTAAGCATACCTCAGTTGGACTTGCCACAGAGGACAGAGAAAATACATTGCAAGAAGAAACGTACTAGCTGGTAAAAGTTCAAGCCCTGTAGATACCACAGTAACCAAAAGACCAGGGTGATTAACTGTACAGTTACACAAAGCTACCCAAAGCAGAAAAAAACCAGCAAGGCACCATCTTAAATGCAACTGTAATCCTGTATTTGTCACTTCATTATTTAATGCATTCACAGAATATTCGGTTGTTAACACACACTGTGCATTAACATCATGTCATCTGGCACAAGCAGACAGAAGCAGAATGTGTCAATCACTAGTCCTCTTCTCCTTTTACTAAATGGCCAAGAACTGAGGATGAGAAACGGAAAGAAATTTTCTAAAGACTTTAAAGTTCTATATTATCACCAATCTTATCTTTATGTCTTTTGAGAGCATGACTAAAACCCACTGGAAAACCTAGACAACATTTTTGGATCCATTCAAAAATTGGATATGTAATATGAGAATTCCTATTCAATTCAATTCCTTCCATTCCAATTTATTTTTGTCAAGTGTTCCATTATTTCCATTAAAATTTTAATAAGTAAATAGACTTGCTTGTAACACTAGAAAGTAAAACTCAGCAATTATTTTCATAGTCCAGCAACCAAACTGAAGGAATATGTGCAGGATAGAAAAATGGATGTAAACACTGCAGCATTAAAATACAATACACTGTATAAATATGTACAATTATAAAATATCACATCTTATATGTAGAAGCCATTCTTTCTTTGGTAATACTCCTGCATTCATAAACAACTTCCAAACGTTCACAATTATATGTCCTTGAAGTGCAAAGGATGTTAAAAACTGAGGAGTTAACTCTTTGCTTTCACAGACTAATCCACCTGAGACAGAAAAGCAACACTTGTGTTACATTTCTCTTTTACAGTCTGATTCAAGGTTGACTGACCCCAGAGTCGTTCCAACCACCCCACAGAGATGTGGGTCAGTTTCCATGAGCTACAAAAAAGTAACAATTCTACCACTTAATGTATGGCAAAACTGTGCCTGATAATAAGCACTTCAAATGATGACAGCCAGTTGTACGCAGTAGAGAAAACATTTAAAACAGAATTTCTTTATACTTCTAATAATAATTTAATAAAAAGTCTATTTTTGTTTTGGTTTGGTTTCTTCCCCCTTACAAGTTTTAAAAGAATGTAAGGTTCTATGGATTGACATGATTCCAGAGAAAATCTGCACTGATGCTGTCAGTCAAAGAGATGGGATCTTCCATTATGAGACAGCCTGTGAGCACTATAAATCAGTTTTGTGTATTTATATGCAAGCTTTTATAATATTTCTTCACTGTTGCCACCCTATCAGCCTCAAAGACTCTGGTCCAGCCAGATAAGAATGTATTACAGATTCATCAACACAAAATGGGGAGAGAGCAGGGGGAGGAGGAAGAGGAGAGGCTGATGCAAGCAAATTTACGGCATCTGAAGCTTTTAATAAAATAAAAGCAACTACTTATATTTCTTTAAACAAATGGCACATATGGGAAGAAGGCAGCTGAAATCACCACTTTGAACCACTGGAAAGTCTAAATGAGTGCTGTGTACACCACTATATAAAAGGCAAGCAAAGAAAAACAGTAGAAGAAAAAGCATCATCATGATCCCTTCTGATTGCCTAGAAGTTACACCATGCAAAATCATCTGAATACTTTTTCCCATTCTGTAAGCTGCCACTTGCAAGCTGGAATTTATGAAATTACCTAACTACCGACAGACAAGCTGTTTGCTTCTGTGGAAGGCAATCCAAATTCCTTCTGTTTTTGAAGAACAAATTTACTATCCAGGCCATCTCAAAAGCATGGGTTATTTGGGAAAGGACAGACTCTGTAACATAAATAGGTATTAAAAACCCCAAAGAAAACCATGATACTGCAGGAAGCTTCTGGTGAATAAATTCCCTACAAGCATCATTCAAGACCTACTAAACAAGAACACAAGTGTCTCCATTTCTGCTTTCTACCTGCATGCATGTAGGTATCTATGCATGTACAATGAATACAGATATGGGAAAAACTGCATCTACTATTCTCTGACTGGGATTACAATCTGTTTGCAATTACAAGTGCTATAGTACCTTACTGGAGCAAAACTACTCATCCCAGAAAATATGAAATGCAGCTTTAGGAAGAGCTGCAGAGTATTAGGAGTCCTCCAAAAACCAAGCTGTGTCAGCGAAACTAAAATTATTTAGCAGAAGAAAAACCAAAATATCACAGTTTCACTTTCTGAAAACGTGATTTGTTAGTACCAGTTTTTCCCCTGCATGATTTTGATGCACAAGCCATAGCAGTGGAAGAGTATCAAATCCAAAGGCTCACAACAAACTGACAAGCCTATGCTGACAGAGATGGAAATATTCAGGAATAGAAATAATGAGAAAGAGAACAGACGTAAACATTCACTTGTCTCTTACACTCACGCCAACAGCTCCCAACTCCAGGAGCCTGTAGCAACCCAATCGCTGACACACTACTCATCCTTCTCCTTTCATCTTCTCCCAGCTGACTAGACACATGAAAAACATCTCTAAAACACAGTAATATATTTCCTTCCCCTCGGCTGGCATTTTAGGCGGGCGCTTTTACCTTTCCCCCCGCCCTGAGTAGGACACTCCGTCGGAGAGCGGCGCTGCCCAGACACAAGCACGAGTGCTCCGCGCTGGGCTCGGCTGTTCCCCGAAGCTGTTCCCGATCCCAAGGCCGGTTTCCCCGCTGCGGGCTGTCCCTGCCCGCACCCCCTGGCCCCGCACCTCGCTCCGGGGGCGGGAGGCGCTCCCGGGCCCCCCGGCCAACAGCGCTCCAGCCCGGATCGCCAACAAACTTCGGCAACAGGGGCACCTCGGCTCCCCCGCCCGCCTCCCGCGCGGGGCGGGACAGAGCGGCCGGCAAGTGGCAGCGGCTCCGGCGCCACTCCGAGCTCTCCGGCTCTCCATGCCCTCCTCCCTGCCATCACCTCCTCGGAGGGGCCGAGCGTCCCGGGTCTCCTCCCTTCACCTCGCCATGGCGTCCCGGCCCGGCCCCCGGCACTCACCCCGGGCGCGGAGCGGCGGGAGAAGGAAGACGAGGTGGGCGCAGGCAGCGAAGAGGAGCCAGCGGCTGCGGCCGGGCTCCCGAGACATCTTGGCGG
>VZRH01000154.1:383881-400086 GCA_013397555.1 Urocynchramus pylzowi | reverse complement strand
AGGGCACCCACAAATACAATATGTCTGTATTGTGTTGTGCCTATGAAAACAATAAGAGTATGGAAAAAATGTGCAATATTAACATAATCATGTAGATGTGTAGCAACAGGTAGCCTACAGACCAGTACAGTGCCAATGCTGAATTCAGGCAGAATCCACACATTTGGAAGACTTCACATTTCTAGAACTTTATGCAAAATGTAGATTTCAGGGAATTTTTTTTTTTTAATATATAGGAAGATTATAAAAGAACTGTCTGTAATCAAGAGAAAATAGATACCATGGACTTATTACATCTTGCCATCCTTTCTTTCTCTACTGATCAAAAATAGGTATCTCATTTAAAAGCTTAAAACTTGTATTTTATTTTCTCTGAAGGTGTTTTGAGACCTCCTTTCTGTGGAGGACNTCTTTCTCTACTGATCAAAAATAGCTATCTCATTTAAAAGCTTAGAACTTGTATTTTAAATGGATCCAAAGAAGGCAATAATCACAAAATTACTTTGCTACACTGACTCTGGGAAATTTGCTGGCATGTATAGTCACTTACACCAAATTTGCTTAACCTCCAGAATGGCTATAGGGCTGTCCAGTTGGATTTTATTCACACACAAGTTTATGTTGTGAAGAGACACTTTGAAACAATAGAAGCTATTCCAGATCAAAGTCATATCAAAGTAAAGAAGAAGGAATAAAGGAAGGATTTGAGGAAGGAAAAAAGAGAAGGAGGGAGTATAACTAAATAAAACAATTAATAAAACAGTATTCAAGCTGAAGTTCTTAAGTAAAACTTCATTTTAAATCCCTTAAACAAATAAGTTCCTTAAAGCTTTCAGGGCTTTTAATTTTTTTCCTACCCTCTCCATTCTGTTAAATGGTGGCAGATGTTTGACTATATTTGTTCAGTTAAATGTATTTCTCCCGGTCCAACTTTTCAGTTTGATTTCATTCTAGCCTGAAAGGTTTCTTTTGAGTCTTTTTTACCCACATTTTTTTATACTTACTAGGTCTTGAGATGCACCTTATTATGTTCTCTTGGGTTATTCCATGCATCATTGAAAATTTGCTTTTATAATTGGACTTCTGTTGAACGTTCCTATCAAATGACTTCCACACTCAGAAAAAAGGTTGAAATTAGTGTTATTGTTATTTTATATTTCAGAGGCCATGAGAAAGGAATAACATCTTATCTATGCAGGGTGCCCTGAGGTGGGGAATAATGTGCAGTGACTCTAATGATTTCAGAAGGCTGAACAATTGCTTTATTAAGCTATACTATATTATACTATACTAAGACTACATCATACTAAAGAAAAACCCGTGACCCTTTCCAGACAGTCACAACACAGCTTTGACCTAATTGGTCAATCAATCACAACAACCACCACCAGAGACCAATTAACAAATCACTCTTCAGTAAACAATCTCTACAACACATTCTACATGTGCCAAACAACAGGAGCAGCAAATACAGATAAGAATTGTTTTCTCTTCTCTCTCTGAGCTTTCTCACTGCCTTCCTCAGGAAAAATTCTGGGAGAGAGAATTATGTCTCTCTCTGTTCAAAGAGTATGTGAATACCACAACATCTAGAGGTATTCATGAGAGATTTTCAAGGGTTTGTTTGTATTTATAAAGCCAGGAAGTACTGTGAACAAATAGTTTAAAAAAAATAGAATTTTAGATTTCCACTGGTACCCTAGTTTTAAACTAAGAGACAAATAATTTGATGGAAAACCCTGATAAGATTTATGATGTTTTATTTTGCCCATAAAAGAAATTTTGGATTCCGACTTCTATTTTTTCTTTTTCCTTTGTTTTTGTCTCAAGAGATATTTCCAGTGTTTTGAAATGGTTGTAAATAATCAGTTTATTATAAGTATTTATTTGTGTGTTTATTACTTTTTTCAGGCCATTTAATGAAAACTATACAGTTCATTTCTCTAGCAGTCTTGGAATAAATTACAATGTCATTAAAACTAGAGTGGCAGAATGCACAATTAATGACTTGCAAAGTATGCCAATAAAACCATGCTGGAAACATTGGGAAATTAATAAAGCTGTAATGCAATTAGACTTAAAATTAGTATTCTGGGAGAAAATCTATGTCAAACTTAGTGACTGTGCTGAGCTAATGTATTTCAAGTTGCATTTAAAGGTGGTACCATACTTCCTGCATTGAAGGAATTCTTATTACAGGAAAACAGTTCAATCTAGAGTGAAAAATGACAGCTCTGTAACCTCCTAAAACCATTTTGTAGCTAAGCTATTCATGTAGTAGGCCAGATTACCAGCCACTGTATATTAACACTGGGACATTGTTAAAACACTGCATTACACACCAAAATTTTACAGCAGTGAAACAATTGGCAAAAGAGATGAAAAATATCTTTGTGTTTATTCAGTATGTTATTGGCAAGGAACTACATGAACCTGAACAATAAACCTTCCTGCCATCCCCTCTCAAATTTTGCATATGTAGAAACACCAGTTTTTTTGGGCACATTGAATCAGTGTCTGAAGCACTGACACAGGAACAAACTTTGCTGGGCATCAACAAAACCAACCTATGGTGTCCTTATCTCCATGCAGTGACAGGGAATAGGTAGTGTTGAAATGCTCAATCAGAAATCCTGGGGGGTGGTGTCATTATCCTTGTACATGTGGTTGATAATGCAGGAAGAGTTCAATAAACAGAAAAAAGGAGGATTAAACTGAAAAAGAATTTGGAACTTTAATATTTTGTCTAAGGCCATTCTACATTCAGTGAAAAAAACACAGACACTTTTAAAGATGTTTTATGCTATCCAGATTGTGAGTATAGATGAATGAGTCATCCTGTAGAGAAGCTTATCAATTTTCATGGAATATAAAATAATGGTGAACAACTCAGCTAGTCCTGGAACCTAACTTTCGGTGGTTCAAGTGATAAGGAAGGAAATGACATCTGTCATTTTATAGAGATCTAATTAAGCTGAAACTCTAGCCCTGATTTCCTACTACTTGTACCTCAAAAAAAAAATCAACAGCCTGTATATTTAAATTAAATACATAAACATTAATTTTAAGCATGTAGTTATTGGCTATAAACAGCGACTAAGATTTCACTGTAGTACGTACTCTACAGTATGGTACATGAGTAAAAGATGATTATTTCAGAAACAGTTTCAGAGAAGAATAATTTTTAGTTAACACTTCAGGAGCACATGAGTTATTTGTCCAGCAGATAAGCAGACTTGTCTCAGAGTAATCCCTTTAAAATGGCCCAAGCTCTTTAGATTTTTATTTGGGGAAGGGTGGACATTTCTTCCCAGCTGATAGTAACAAACATGGTGGTAAAAATGCAAGGAGAAAGAGGAAGGAAGGAAGGAAGGAAGGAAATGAAAGAAACTTGAGAAAATTATTAGTTGTTAAATAATTTTTTTTTTCTTTTTGTACTACAAAATCATGATGGAAACTAAACTTTTTCTTCAGTGTTAATGTTTTGCATAGTAGAACTATGGATGACACAGGATAAATAAAAGTGTTTGAATAAGTTTCATGCCAGCTATACTTTATTTTGAGCTGAATGATTGAAATGGCAAATAGTTTTTTACCTTGGTCCAAGAATAAGCATAAATTCTTTAGGTGACTGTTAGCAGGACACATTTATCAATTATGACAAATCATTAGCTTTCATGGAAAATAACAGTGGAATGAAAGTGCTCCTTGACTATAGCTGGGAATAAGAAATAGCCTGAGGGCATCCTGATCTTTACATATATCCTGAGCTTGACATTAGGTTGTAATTATCTTTTATTGTGAGACATTATTTGGATCTATCATTCAGATTTTTATAACATCAGATATAGTTTCTCTTGTTCATAATGCTGTAGGGAAATAATGAGCTAACCTGGACCTCAATAACAGTTTTGACAATAGTTATCTTGAGCAGGTAGGAACCCAACACCTATGTGAATACTGCTTTTTCATCAAATACAGTAAATATAAGGAACAAAGACAGTTAAAGCCCTGCAGCTACTTCACTTGCAGCTACTCCTGAGAATGCTTGTATTTTCTGTCAAAAGACTGAGTTTGGTTTTGTTCACCCAGATTTACAGTGTGATGAATTCCTAGGTAGCACAGCCACAAGCCAGTTGAAAAAACACTACACAAAGCATGAGGAAGAAGTGAGAAACCAGCTACCAGACCAAGGTTTTTCTAGTGTTTCAACTGTGACCTCACATACTGCATTGGAAGAAAGATCAGTAAGAACAAACTAAAAATCAGTCTGTACCAGCTTGTAAGAATCAGTCTTCAAAAAAATTAGATCCATAAACTTCTAATGTGAAGGAGGATGAGTAAGTAGGAATGGAAGAAGCAAATGTGTGTGATTTATAAGTCCTTCAAAGTTTGATACAGTCTGGGTTTGAGGAGGAAAGAAAAAAGTCTGCTGGCTAAGAGAAGAAAAAAAAAAAAAGCTCGAGACAAGAAAAAGGAAATTTCAAATTTTCTATAACAGTTTATTTTCTGATTTCAAATCTTGCCATGCTTTAATGTACACTGTCCTTTAATGAATCATGTACTTCTTTTGAAGACATGCCAGTCTTTCAAAGGAGCATTAAGTTGCCATATACTTTAGCTCAGAAGTTTATACAGTGTCAAGCTTGTACTTCTCTTCCTTGCCAAGTAAGATATATCTGTCTTTCATGATCTCTGGAAGTGAGAAGTCATTGCTGGGATGTCACCAGCTTTTAACAGGCTTTCCAAACCCTTAGGCGATGAAGTCATCCATATTTTACCAGCAATAGTAGAACATTTGCAGTCACTTTAAGGTGATTCTGCAATCTAGGAATGTATTAAGAGTTGGTATGGTATATCTAATAGCTTATTATTTGTCTATTATTTTGAAGATTCCTGACTTTTTTTTCTTATTCCCTGTTTCTTCTGAAAAAAAAAAAAATACTCTGTGAGAATGGATACATTTCCACTCTCATCAGGAAATAGACTGGAAAATCTTCAAAACACTAATTCCTTGACATTGAGAGTAAGTTTTTATTTGCATAGTTTTAGACGTATTTTATTCAACTATGAATAAACTAGAAAAAGTACTATTTACATTATGCATTAGCAATGTTTTGAACAAAACATTATCCCTTAAGTAATGAAAATTCAATGAGTTTTCATATAACATAAATTTAAGAGCAATATTTTTTCTTTTTAAGCTGAGGACCTAACAAGTGACCAAATAGCCATGGTGCTTCTATAGTAAAAGAATATTGGGAAATTCTGGAAAAGGTTAAACAGTGTTTTAAGCAGAGCTAGGTTAATACTAATTTCATTTTACAAGGCACTAATTAAGACCTTGTTCAGATTACTACATACAATTTTGGTCACCTATTTTCAAGAAAGATTAACATAATAAAGGAGCAGATGTAGGAAACAGCTATTATGGTAATTAGGGGAATGCAATATTTATCTGAGCAAGAGCCAGCCTCAGCTAGAAAAAAAATTATAAAGAATTTGTGGTTGACTAATTAATTCAGATGTGAAGAAAGGAATAGAACTACTTAAACCTAAAAGTCAGTACAGATACTTGACCAAGTATATGAGAGACTCAGGTATAAAGTTAGAGTTGGAAATTAGAAGATCTCTAAGTTCTCCAGCTGGAACTGCAAAGGTCTTTCAAACTTGGCTTGAAAAAGATAAAAGATGTTTTAAGATTCAAGTGTTGCAGGAGTAAATTTTGCAATTGATTTTTTGTTCATTATCCCTGAATATGTGATATTAGTGGTTACATCTGCTGTTATGGTGGTTCATGTTTAAGACACAAAGGACTGGATCGATGTTTGTGATTTGCCCTGTATTAATCTAGTCCAAATGTGGGGCGAGGGGGTAGCTGCTCTGGTTTAGCAAATTCTCAGCTGCTATGGACATGGGAATGATGACTTTGAAAAACTCTGCTATCTTTCTGTGGGACAGCATAACTACCACATGACGTTTTATGGTGTTTTACATTTGTTAGATTTACTTTAGTAAGCTTACAGGAAAATGTTGATTGTGAGTCCTATGGGGGTGCAGATATTCTTGGACAACTTAAAGGCTGGCTACAATTATAGAACTGCAACAAAAAAATAATTGAACCTATCTAATACTATTTCCCATAATCTTTTCCACTTCCAACCTTCATAGGAGAAACTGATGCTGAGTCTTACAGTCCCCAAGTACTAATTTATTAAATTTTCCCATCTTGGCCAATACCTGATTCAACACTACAACAGTACTGCCATTAAAAACATTAAATAAATTTTATATCAAATGATTTGCTACACAAATGGGGTTTTTCCTGTAGTATTTTCTGCTATTCAAAATTGCACTTAGTAATTTTATTATGTAGTAGTTTCAAAACAATTGTATTAAGTATTGCTTTATGAATTATGTAATGCTTTTTTGATATTGGTAGACTTAATATTGAATTTTTTTAATGCATGTAAATATCAGAACTTAGTCATTTGTTGACCCCACTAATTTTCATAAAATTTGTGACTAAACTCTGCAATTTGAATAAATGGCTTCCTAATATTGTGGTGGTTTTCTGAAAGGGTAGAGGCAGAGAGGTTTTCTCTATATTCAGACAAAGAGTTACATTTGAATGCCTGAGGAACACATATGATTTCACTATTTCACTATTTAGCAATTGTGAAAATATGTCGTTTTTAAGGAAATAATGTGGTTATCAGGTGGTGATACTGTGGCACTTTAAAGGAGAAATATAATAAATAAAAAGAAGTAAAAAAAAAACCTCATGAGTTAAGATAAGGACAGTTTAATACATAAAGCAAAAGTCATTCACACAAAGCAATACAAGGAATTCATTCACCACTTCCCAGATTCTGCCCTAATAAGAGAAAATGAGCTGAACAAATGTGTCTGAGCTATTTTACTGCTTGACACTTCAACTTAAAGCTGCCTCTGTAAAACTGTTTGTTTAGAGCTCTGATGACCATTTTGGTAACTGTTCCAGATTCTTATGCCATTCTCAGATTCTTTGTTTTTCTTCTCTTTTTTTCCTTTTCACCTCTGTGGTTCTTAGCAATTACTGAAAGTGAACTATTCACCTTGTCTGGAAAGAAATGAAAGTAAGCAGCTCAAAAGAAGATGAAGTCATGCTTATGAGATGCTCTCCGCTAATTCCAAATTTGCCAAGAGAAGTTGTATAGCAAGACACAGCACAATGGGTTTTTTCTTTACTAGGTTTTTCATTTCTAAGATGTCCTTACTTGCCACTGAATAACAGTGATGAGATTGTCATATCAAAACCTACATTAGAGCCATAATGAATGAACCCTGAAGAAAAGCTGTCCAATGCTTTTAGATTTTCATACTTACATTAGTCTTGTACAAAGTATTAGTGTTTTTAAGTGTGTCTTCTAAACATTATTTTTTTATGCAATTTTTAAGCTGATTTTAGTGAGGAATATAATGTAAAAGTCTATATGTATGTTTCCCAGAAGAGATGAGAGTTAGGCTTGCTTTTCTGTAGTGAGATGCAACATTTGAATCTTTCCATTTTCCAGAATGTTGTCCTGTTTCTCTGTCTGCATCATACTGTTGTGATTGGTCCTAGAAATCTATTTGGCTGACCTCTGGATAACCAGATTTTTCATCAAGCTATATGAAATACTCTGGGCTGGGAGAGAAATAGAAATGTTACACTTAATTAGCTAAACATGTTACTAATGCACCTGTAATAAGTGCAGCAGGTCTGAGCCATTGCATATTAATTTCTTATATTAAGTTCAGCCACAGGCAAAATCTGTAACGTTACTTACATTGTCACTGCTTGAAATGCATTTTCTTAAATTTCAGAATAAGCATCCTCAATATAGCATTCATTCAGTTCTTTGTCTTTTGCCTTTTAACATACCTTTAAAACCCTAAGAAGACAATAGTGTTAATTAGGGGGCTTTTGACCCTGCAGTGTCATAACTTTTTTTTTTTTTGTGTTATGGGGCAGGAGTGTTTTGTTTGAAATTTTGACACTTAATGACAGAGACAACAGTGATTTTCAAACTATCATTAAACTCTTTTGGATACTGCTTGCGTTATGGCTGTGGGAGTACAGAAGTCTGGGCTGCTAAAACCATCCAGGTCTTTGTGAAAATAATTAAACATGTTTGTGGTGAATAGCTTTAAGTATAGCAACTTCTCATCCACCAGTTTAAATCACTCACCTTCACAAATTTGCAATGAAATACTGGTTGGAGCAGGCCAGAGAAGCAAAACCAGTAGCTAGCTAAACAGTTTCACCAGCCAGCCTGATACCATAAAATTATGAAGAAAATACAATGTGGTGTAATTTTTCTGAGATGAATGTCAGCAAGCATTTGTGGTTACCAATGATAACCATTTGTCAAAATTATGAAACAGCCACATAGAGAAAGCAACACAAATTAATTCTTCAGTTTGGGAAAGGTACCAGACCTGGTGCTCTCCTCTGTGTCTCTGGAGGCACCAGGCAGCATAACACATGACAGACATCTGTCTGTCTGTCATGTGAGGTGTCATAACGTGTGACACAATGCCAGGCATCCCCTCAAGAGGGGATGATTAAGGCTGTGGCTTCAGAATGGGATGGGGGCATGGGGGCACATTTCCCTTGGTTACATGGCAATGCTTCTTTCCTCTTCCTACACACCTAGTTTATACTAGCAGACGGTTTAGAGATGCCTTTTTAGCCACCCTGATAACTGCTTTAAATTTTCCCTTTCAAAAAGTAAAATGATGTTGATAGGAGAGTAATATCCTTCAATAACAGATCTGACAGACAGTCAATACTCAAAAGTAGAAACATTATCCCACTAGTAACCCATTAATCTTCATCCATATCCCATAGTGAAAACTGGAGCAGCTGCCTTCAGTGTTAGGCACCTAAATAATGAAATTAATGGTTTTCCTGGTGGAACCATAAGTTAAGAGTACCTGTTCTGCCAAAAGAATGATAAAGTCATTAGAATTAGCAAGTCATCAGAGTTAGCAAATGGGCAGAATATCCTAAAAAAAAAAAATCATCCCAGTCTTATCCAGGAGTTCATGTTAAATACCTAGATCTGCCCATCAAAATAAGACACACTGGTCATAATAATATATCATTGTAACAAGGCATTTAAAAAAAGTTTTTAAAAAAATAAAACAACAACCCCCCAACCCTGTGTTGTTCATTACATGGACTGTGCTAGACTGCAGGTCTGGTAGGGAAGAGATGTTTCAGAGTATGAATTAGAGGGCATGTGCAACTTTTGTCTCTTTTTATTATTTTTTTTTTCTTTTGCAGATTTTGCTCACCTGTTTCCTTTCTGATATTTATTTTGATTCTTCTATCTCCTTTGTACTCCTGGTGGTCTAATCTCTAAGGCAGAGCTCCATTCCTCTCGCAGGTGTTAGCAGCATCGGGTCACGTGCAGCAATTCCAATTACTTTAGAGTGATCTCCAGGGAGGAAAGGACTATTACACTGTGCTCCATACAATTCAAAGTGCACGTGTCACCAATAACCTGAAAAGTCCAGAAAAAATAGTTACAAACCCTCAGCTTGGACATTTTCAGTCACAGTTTGCAATCTTGAATCACAGGCTACTATTGGTTTTATTATCAGAGCAAGAAGAAATGAAAGGATGNCAGTTTGGGAAAGGTACCAGACCTGGTGCTCTCCTCTGTGTCTCTGGAGGCACCAGGCAGCATAACACATGACAGACATCTGTCTGTCTGTCATGTGAGGTGTCATAACGTGTGACACAATGCCAGGCATCCCCTCAAGAGGGGATGATTAAGGCTGTGGCTTCAGAATGGGATGGGGGCATGGGGGCACATTTCCCTTGGTTACATGGCAATGCTTCTTTCCTCTTCCTACACACCTAGTTTATACTAGCAGACGGTTTAGAGATGCCTTTTTAGCCACCCTGATAACTGCTTTAAATTTTCCCTTTCAAAAAGTAAAATGATGTTGATAGGAGAGTAATATCCTTCAATAACAGATCTGACAGACAGTCAATACTCAAAAGTAGAAACATTATCCCACTAGTAACCCATTAATCTTCATCCATATCCCATAGTGAAAACTGGAGCAGCTGCCTTCAGTGTTAGGCACCTAAATAATGAAATTAATGGTTTTCCTGGTGGAACCATAAGTTAAGAGTACCTGTTCTGCCAAAAGAATGATAAAGTCATTAGAATTAGCAAGTCATCAGAGTTAGCAAATGGGCAGAATATCCTAAAAAAAAAAATCATCCCAGTCTTATCCAGGAGTTCATGTTAAATACCTAGATCTGCCCATCAAAATAAGACACACTGGTCATAATAATATATCATTGTAACAAGGCATTTAAAAAAAGTTTTTAAAAAAATAAAACAACAACCCCCCAACCCTGTGTTGTTCATTACATGGACTGTGCTAGACTGCAGGTCTGGTAGGGAAGAGATGTTTCAGAGTATGAATTAGAGGGCATGTGCAACTTTTGTCTCTTTTTATTATTTTTTTTTTCTCTTGCAGATTTTGCTCACCTGTTTCCTTTCTGATATTTATTTTGATTCTTCTATCTCCTTTGTACTCCTGGTGGTCTAATCTCTAAGGCAGAGCTCCATTCCTCTCGCAGGTGTTAGCAGCATCGGGTCACGTGCAGCAATTCCAATTACTTTAGAGTGATCTCCAGGGAGGAAAGGACTATTACACTGTGCTCCATACAATTCAAAGTGCACGTGTCACCAATAACCTGAAAAGTCCAGAAAAAATAGTTACAAACCCTCAGCTTGGACATTTTCAGTCACAGTTTGCAATCTTGAATCACAGGCTACTATTGGTTTTATTATCAGAGCAAGAAGAAATGAAAGGATGATATCCCTTGGAATGAGCTTCTTTCTGGTGTATTAGAAAAGGAAAAATATAATGCAAATGTAAAAAGATGAGTGTTTTTTCTCTCAATTTTCTTTTTAACATTTGTTTCCCAGAAACTAGTCAATAATTTAAATTTTTGAAATATTTAATTTTCTAGTTCAGCCATCTGTATAACGAAAGGTGCAGAACATCACAATTAGACTCATATTAGGATTTTTTTTTTAAATTTCCATAATATAAGTCTTCCAGTAAGGAAATTCTGCTTTTATATATATTTTTATTCTTCCCTTGCTCTCTTTCTTATTGCCTTCCCTTCTCAGTTGCTCACCCTCTCTCTTTCTCCTTCCCTTTCTTTCCCATGAAGAAAGCAGCTGAGGAAGTCGTGACTCAGAACCTTTTTAGAAATCCAATCTTTGACCCTGTTAAAGGTCCCTATTGAGTTTTTGTTGAACTCCTTAATTGTCTGGTTGCTTATGAAATCACTGACTGAGTTTTTGTGAATAATGTATACATAACTGAATTCTTTAAAGCTTTACTTTCTTGGTGATTAAGCCTTTTTCTCCCCTTGAATGTCACTGCAGGGGAGTAAACTTCAAGAGAGAACATGCTTTTTTTTCCCTTTTCTTAAATGTACCTTCAGAGTAAAATAAAGATTAGCTTTTTTTTAGCTGACTTCATAAAAAATTATACCTATTCATTTTATAAATCCCAACTACATGATCAAAATTAAGTCAAGCCAATCCTCCCTTAGGTATTCATTGCTATTTCACTCATCTCTTTTATGCTGTTATTAATAATAATTAATTTTTATTGTAAAGCTCAGGGCTGCTACACCTGCTGTAACTAATAACAAAAACAATCTAAAAGTGTAATATCAAAAAAAACTTACCGAGCAGTTTGTGTTTGACATGTGTGGGGGAGCAGGAAGAACAGTGGGCAGCCACACTGGCAGACAATTGTTTTGAAATATATTAAGTTCCCTGCTCTTTGGAAACCTGGCCTGAGGAATGACAGATATGAATGATTTGGAATTCAACATATTTTCCTTTTTGTCTCCTAGTATAGCTGAGACCAGCTTGAATTTTTTTTTCCTCTATCCACTGGATTACATTATTGCTCCCTGTGCCACTTCATGAAATCAATCATTTAACAGGAGAATCTAGGTAAGAAACTAACTTACATTTTAGGAGCAGAAGGAGATGGAAACTAGGAAACATGGGAACTAAACAAAGAAAATAACATTTCCATGCTATGTGCAAAAGGAAGCAGATTCTGTGTTGGACAATATGGGAAATATGAGATATCTGGATTGCTGTACCATGCACAAAAATAGAGGATGTGGGCTGAAAACATGCAAAAACTGTGGAGATACACACAGTCATATGGTACAGAATGAAACATGTCTATTTGGCTGAAAATATCCCAGGTAGGCCATGGTTTATTGATGTCATATTTCCAGCTTGCTTTCTTGTTTTTCAGGCTATTTTTTTCTACCAGGAGCTACTCATCTGTGGTGTGTATTAAGTGCACTGTAGAGTGTACTGAGCTAACTTCAAAGATGTGTTGCACTTAAAATCAACCTGAGCTGACCTGTATGACCTGGAAGGACTGAGAGCTGTCCAGCTCCATCCTGTATGGGCATGATCATTGAGAGCACTGTGTGTCTACAGAGTTACGTTTACAGCACAAAAACCACAAAACCCAGGAATTTAACATCAGCTTCTGCAATAAATTACTCTCATTTAAAATTTATTAAATATCAAAGCTTTTGGCAATTATGATTGTTAAATGCAAACAACATGGAATAAACATGAAGAATGAAAAAAAAAAAACTTGCTTGAAACGCACAGTAAAAATAAATCTCTGCCACTATATTTTTGTCCATAACAAACTACATGTTCTTTATTACTGTTTGAGGTTTGCTTTTTTCTTCATTTCTTTTGTTTTTAACAAGTAAAATGGCCTAACATTAGTACTGGAAATTAATTTAATAATGCAGCTAGGAATCTTTGCACAAAACGTGATTAATTTCATTAATGTCTTAAGAAATTAGGAGCGTTCCCAGTGAAGCTTTGACCTTGGAGCAAAATCTATGTCTAAATGCCACTGAAGTGGTCAAAAGCTTCCATCTGTGCCTGCCCATAGCTTGGCAAAGAGGAGCCAGAATGCTGTTGTTGTATTACACAACTGGAACAAAGTGGGAGAAGCAGCTCAGGACAGGAATGTGGACCCCAATCTTCCATGAGCTCTCTGGACTGACATCAGCATCCTTCTTGATCCATTCCTACTCCTCCTTCTCCTGAAACAGCAGCTTCTCTGGTGGGGCTGCTGATGTGGAGTGGGAAGGCTGCTGATTCATTAATGTGCTGTCAAAGGCACCACAGTTTCACTGTGCATGTTCCTCTAAGTGTATGGAAATGCTAAAATTAGAATTTAGTTACTCTCAGCTCTGGTGCGTGAGGAGTGTGGGATGATCTTAATTTTGGAGCAGGTCGAGCAAGGCAATTTGATTTTGCTTGTCCCTACAAAGTAAATTACAGTTACTCTTTCAACAAATTTTACTGGCACATAGTGAAGAAAATGCATGTTTTATAGAAAGATAGGGATCAAATTTATGGTAAAAAGGATGGAACTACTGCAGGAAAATCAAGTTGCAGTGACCACTATTCAGCAGCAGGCATCAGGTAGAATCTGAAAGACCCTTTCTCAAACACAAGTAGAATCTGAAATAGATAATATAATACATTTTAATTTACAGGCACCATTGGAGCTTTTGTGAAGTGTTTCACTTTCTGTGTTGTACTGCTATAAAACAAATGTTACCAAAAGCTTCTGCAATTATTAATGGATAACAAAAGACTAGAAGAATATTATGAATAAAAATTAAAATACCAGAAATAAAATATAATTCAAAAATACAACAGAATAACAGAAGATGGCTCAGTGCTTCATTTTGGAAAGGACAATGAAACAGGCCTTTCCAAAATGGACAATGAAAACATAGGAAGGACTAAAATTGATGATGAAGGGCAGAATGTAGATTAAGTTTCCTCAGTCTGCTACTCTGCCCCTGAAGCTTTATTTTAGGTTATCCTCCAGCTCAGATTCTCCTTGTTTCTATATGTATCTATGCAATGTCCATAAATGTAAACACAGTTCCCTCTACAAGGATTTCTTCTTCTAAAGCTGCATGTGTCTATTTCAGCTTTCTGATGTGGGACAAAATGAGGGTCCACACAGTACTTGATTGTGCAATGTAGCCTAAAGCCTCTTGCTACAAGTCTCTAGGGTCTGCAGTCATGTTCTTGCATGAATGTCTGGACTGAGATTACACTTCTTGTATCTCAGATGGAAGATTTATAACAGAAGACATGACTGTTCTCCAAAAAAGTGGACATTGGAAAATTTTTATTTTATAAATAGTTTGTTAATTTATCCCTATGTGATATGCATCATTGTATTTCCATGCAGATTTTCCTGATAATGTCACAAACCTTGAATGTGTTTTTGCCCATTATTAGGTTGCTACTACCATATTAACTTGATCACAGGTAAACTATTTTATTTTGGTGAGTTATTTGATTGTAATCAGGATTCTTGCTGGAAAGTTACTTTATAGGCAATAAATTCAGGTTATAAAGAGTCCTCTTCCCTTTTTATTTTTTAATTTTTTTCTTTTTTTGGTAACAAATAAGTTATTTTAAAGGTCACCCTTGTAAGTGTGATAAAACAGATCTCAGACTAGCAAATCTAAAACATTCTTTGGAATATCCATGAATGTCTGCAATGGTTTAGGGAATGTTATCTTAGCTGCTTCATTGTTTTCCACTCCTGATGATGTTATTGTGGTCAGGCTGGGTGTAACACGAGGGGAAAGAAACGTCTGAGGATGCTCCACTTGCAATCAGTGTAAGGTTTCCTCTTTGCTCTTCAGGAATCAGAAGAAAGTTGACTTCTTGAGCAATGTTGCTTCCATCCATTCTCTCTAGAGAAAACAGTGAACAACATCCAACTGTCTCTCATACTCATTGCTACTTTGAGGCAGAGGCACATGAAAAAATCTCGACACAGAAGATGTTCCCACACACTCAGTATAAATGACAGATTTTTAAGAAATGTTTTGTCTCTTCAAACTGGAACTTAAGCACTCACAAAAAAAACAACAACAAAGAAAACAAAATGAAACTGTCTCTAAATAGCTACAGGAAAGACAAAGTCTCTAACATATAGGCTTTATTTGTGCACTACAGACTCTGTCCTGCTCACAGCTTAATTGAGAATGCATCCAAAAGCAGTTTCAATATGGTTAATTTACCATTTTCATCTTAGTAACAAATAAAGATATTTTTCTTTTTGGTGTTGGTGGTATATATGGAGGCAGATATGATCCATATTAAAATGGTAAATCTCTTATATAAGATCCAAAAAAGTCCTGTTCAACTCTTCTGTGATAAGATGTTGGGTGTCATGGAAAGCCATCAAATCTATTAAACTGAAGAACCTAGATGTTCTAAAAGAGAAAATTTTATTCAGTATCAAGACAATGTCTCAAATATCTCAGTCCTTTTTCCCATCAAAGGCAAGATATGTTTGCATTGATATGCTTCCTCTTTAGTTTTGCCTGGGTCACTTAAGCAGTTATAATATAATCCTGTCAAAGTCTTAATGTAAAATACAGTATATCTACATAGGCTCAAAATGATTTGTCATTGTTAAATGTGAATTTCTCTCCGTTCAAGTTTCAAGTTTGCTGGGGAAGTAGGTTTGGATTTTCTTTCTTTTTTTAATAATGAACACTGTCATTTTGAATGAATAGAAATAGATAATCATAGATGAACAGATTTAAACAAAAATCTAATCACCATAACCAAATAAATTTGTCAGGATTTTTATCTCAGGGTACATCTCCACAACTATAACATTTTAATAAGTTTAGAAACAGGCTGAAGTAAACTTATGCCATGGATCTTGATGGAGATGGGTGAGGAAACTCCAGTTGAAATTTCTGAGTTGGATCCTGTATAACAGATCTTTGTGGAGGAAGATTATCTGTCATATCAACTTAAACATTAGGCATGAAGTGTGAGTGCTTCTGCACTTCATGAAAATTTAAATTGTGACATGTTTTGCCCTGTTCAGCTGTAGTGGCTATCTACCATAATAAACCAAAGTAGTAGAAAATATAGGTGTCATAAAATTATATTAGCACCACAGCCCCAGAATACAGTGAAGATAAAGCTAAAACATTTCACTTTTCATTCTTTTTTCTTTTTTTTTTTTTTTTTTTTTTTTTTTTTTTTTTTTTTTTTTTTTTTTTTTTTTGTTGTTTTTGTTGT
>VZRH01000154.1:335226-383848 GCA_013397555.1 Urocynchramus pylzowi | reverse complement strand
TTTTTTTTTTTTTTTGTTTTTGTTTTTTTTTTTTTTGTTTTTTGATTTTTTTTTTTTTTTTTTTTTTTTCTTTTTTTTTTTTTTTTATTAAACAACTGCACTCTGATACATTGACCTTACATGGGATGGGCTCAGGCCCATGAACATAACATAATGAACATAAGAACATGAACATAAGAAGCTCAACTGTCTATGAAAACTTGTTTTCTGTTGAGGTATGGTTAGTTTCTTTGCTGCTTCAAATAGACTATACAGTTTTGTAACAGATTCAGTATTTCAAGTAAAATATTGGATAAATAACCAACATTTACTAATTGAAATTCATAGAATCACAGAATCACAGCATGTGATTTTTTTGAATGCTCTTTTGTTCTTTTTTTTTTTCTTTTGGGGGGAAAAGGGGTAGGAAATAGCGATATCAGGTACTAGTAATCAATGTTTTACAGTATTTCCCCACCTCTGAGTCCACTGTCATGAATAATGAAATATGCCCAGTGGTTCATTATCTCTGTGATCTGACTCAGATTTCCATAGCCCTTAGCATCCTAATGCAAATGGTTAATTCTTTAAGCTTTGTAGTTCAATTCATCCCTGTGTTATTTTTTGAAACAACCAGTTTGTCATCTGTTTATACAATGTGGAAATGAATTTTAATTGCCTCACATAAATTCATGACAGAGTACTTTATCTTCTTTTTTTAGCCTTAACAGTGGTGTTCAAGCTTACATTGCAAAGATTTTTCATTAAAATCTCTTTTAGACTAGAGTATATTTGGCTGGCTGGCTCTTCTCCAGTAAGTGGAAAGAGAAAAAAAGCAAAAGGCTCCTTGTCAGTGCTTGATGGGCCTCATCTATCGATTGTTTTTGTTTAATCCAGGGTAGTGTTACTTTAATAGTACTATATAATAGGCTGGTCTTTACAACTTTCTGATAAAACTGAAAGTATGAAAAACTTGATAATTCTGTTGTAACTCACAGTCTGTGGGAAAGCTGAAGTAGGGGCAGGTTTAGACTAGAGAGACCTTTTTTTCCTCTTTTTTTTTTTTCTGTCTTTTCTTGCTCTCAGTCTCATGCCTTCAATACAGCAGTGGAAATTGAATGCAGGAAATTATTCACAGTCTCAGAAGATGTAGAACAAGGATCAGTGACCTGAGGCTAAGGAAGGAAATGTTTAGGCTACACATTAGGAGAAGATTTTGAACTATATGGGCAAAATAGCTAAACTCCTGAGGGAGGCTGTGAAAGCTACATCAGTGCTGCTATCAGAGGTCAGGTAGGACACCAGTGGGTAGCAGAAGGCTGGACATAATGAAAACAAAGTTTTCTCATAACTTGGTCCCCTGTTTTCAAACTCAGTTGTGCTGGGTTTTTGACTCTTATATACAGACTGACAGGCACAGATGTCTTTTTTTTTTTCAGGTCTCACTGGCCACTCAATCAACTCACTTTCTCATGCAAAGCTGACTCCAGCTATAACATATGAGAAAGAATTGCTTCAGCATGAATCTTCCAGCCATGTTGAATCGTACATTCCACTCTTAAAGCACATTTTGACAATCATAATTCATATGTGAGATCAGTGCATATTTTTCTTTGTGTGAAACTAGATTTGAAGATAGCAAAATTCTGGAGTGATAATGAAGCTACAAATACAACTTGCTTTCTCACTCAATCCTATCTTTGGTGCTGGAATGATAAGTGCTGCACGTTTAAAATATCAACTGGCTTAGCTAGTTTTTGAAAGCTCCATAAATAATCAGAAAAAAAAGTTTGCTCAGGAGGACAAATCACAGCAATGACTGTAACTTGGGCACCATGAAAACTCATCTCAAAGCTTTCAGATTGATCCTGGTGTGTGATATCACTAATATGAGAGGTGTGAATTAACCTTATGATATCTGTTTCAATATCTTTTGTGGTTTTAATACTTTGAAGATTCATATTTTGTTCTGTGAATGTAAAGTTATTGCAACTATAGAACCACAGAATCATATAATGGTTTAAGTTAGAAGGGACCTTAAAGAGTGTCTAGTTCAACTCACCTGCCATGGCCAGGGACACCTTCCACTAGACCAGATTGCTCAGAGCCCCATCCAGCCTGGCCTATCTGAACATAACTTTGAGAATGGTATTAAATAAAGGACAGAGCTTTGACACTTCAGATTATTTTTTCCTATTATAAAGAAGATATTTCAATGTTTTCCAAAAATTACCAGATGTTCTATTAATTGAATCTTCTCTGATGTTTTGCCTTTTTTTTTTTTTTTTTTTTTTTTTTTTTTTTTTTTTTTTTTCACTAGGATTTCTTCAAACAGAATGGACTATCTGGCCTTATTTTTCCAACATATTTTTCCCACAAGCTCATGAAATTTGCTCCAGTGTAAGCACTGGAAATTGGCATTATGTGACATGCAGCATATAGATTTAACTTGCTTTCCTCATGCTCCCTTGACTTTCAAGCACACCTGCTCCAAGTTCCATTTGTGGAATGAAATGTATCAATAAATCAGAATCTTTGCACCAGATTTTGTGGCTTATCTGCCATATGGAGAAATGTTAAATGAAGAGTTTAAGGCAGAAACATTTGTATAGCTTTCATGTATTTCATAACTAAATCAGCTCTCATACTGTGATGTTGATATATTAATCATCCAGTACTGTGTCTGCTGAAGAAACACTGAACCAAGTAAACTTCAGAGGGGAGAAGAGATTTTGTGTGAGCTGAATTTTAATTGGTATAGTGTCAGTTCTTGATATTGTAGTTCTACCTATTTTGCAGAAGTATCTGATTGCACACCACAGGAATATTACATTACAAACTGTTTTGGGATAATATTTCAGTGTGATGCCTACTGATTTTCTTTGTGGGAGGGAGGAAATGAATGAATATACCAGAATATTGTTAAGGTATGGTATTAAAACAAAAGGTATCAATGAACCAGGACCAACCATTTGGACTTTGCAGTAATTAGAAAGATGAGTTGCAGCATCAAGACATAGGCTGACTTATTAAAGTCAGTTCTTAGACATCCTGTCTCAAATTGTTTCTTTGAATGTCAAAAAAGCCCAAATCGAACAAACCTTTTGAGGAACAACATAAGGACCTGAAATGTGTCCATTAGCTGAAATCAAATATATATAAGTTTATCAGTTGAATCTTACTGTATTATGTGGACAAGATGAGAGAAGCTAAAACAGTACAACTTGAGCATATTAAAAAAAGGAGAGGCAAAAAACCCTAACATAACAGAAAGGGTCCATCTAAAATTCTCCCATCTGAAGCAAGTACCATGTTACCAATGTAACACCACAAACTAAAAAATGAAGTAAGGATAGGTGCCCCAGTAAGCCAACATAAATTGAATGTTATAGGTAGTTCTGAATCTTGATTGCTCATTTTCAATCATGCAGGATGCTAAAAGATAAGTTATTCTGACATCCAGTTAACTCATTTTTTTAAACAAGGATGAGGAGATTTGACCTAAAGGCAAAGATGTTGCAACTATTGTGTGCACTGCCTTATGGACAATTTACAGGCTCACAAAGTTGATGAACAATTAAGGTTTGAAGGCAGCTCAGGATATCTCCATCTCACCTTCCTGCTTTAAGCAGGGCCAGCTGTGATGGAAGACCACGTTGCTCAGAGTTTTGTCCAATCAGATATTGAAAATCTTCAAAGATTTGAACTGCACCACCTCTCTGAGCAACATGCTCTACTGCTTGTCCTCCTCACAGTGAAACTATTCTGAATACCCCTTCAGTGTCTAAACATAAAAACCTACTTAGGCATAGGGCAAGCAGGCAAATAAAATGGGATTTGATTTTATGAGAGCTTATTATTTAACTTTTATTATCCCATAAACTCATAAAAAATCATGTTTTCCTTATCATTCATTTATTCAGTCCAAGACTCTGCCTTGAAACATCTAAGTGATGAAAGGATCCATGCCCTGCATTTGTGAACACTTTATTCTCCATAAAAGCTTGATTTATATTATTACACAGGGGGAAACAATACTACAATTCTGTTTGTTTTGGGGTTTTTTTGCAGTAGGCAGGTGCTAGCAACAGATGGAAGATACATTTATTTCCTTGTATATCCTCACCAGATCAAAGACCCTGTGTTAGGAAAAAAGTCAGTTTAAACACATTGCTTTGGAAGAGATTCAAGAGCTTTACACAGGCATCCTTCTCTTCCAAATTATAAACCTTCCCAGTTATTCAGTTAAACACCTGAAGGTTTAAAGGCAGCCTTCTCTTACAAATTCTAAACCTTCACAGTTACTCAGTTAANTTCCTTGTATATCCTCACCAGATCAAAGACCCTGTGTTAGGAAAAAAGTCAGTTTAAACACATTGCTTTGGAAGAGATTCAAGAGCTTTACACAGGCATCCTTCTCTTCCAAATTATAAACCTTCCCAGTTATTCAGTTAAACACCTGAAGGTTTAAAGGCAGCCTTCTTTTACAAATTCTAAACCTTCACAGTTACTCAGTTAAACCTGAAGGTTTAAAACTGTTGATCAAAAAATCTTGAACCAAGAATGTGATTCAAGATGAAATTGCTACCATTTCATTCATGTTTATCTTTTATTCCTGGAGTTAAAAAGCAGTGCTTGAAATGCACTGCAAAAAGTGGAAATAGACACCAAGACATCTTACATGTTTAGGAACTTCAGTAAAATGGTGTAAGTAGGAGCAAAAAAGGGGTGGATTTTACAAATGAGCTTCTTGTTCAAAAGAAAGTGTAGGGTTTTACAGAGATATAAGTAAGAAAAAATTTAAAATTATTATTTTTGAGTTTTATTTTAACAATTTTAACTGCAAAATACCTGGTTACCTGTTTGCAGATATTATGTTTTCCATTCAGCTTTGATTAAAAAGCCAGTGACTTACTGTTAATCAGTGTTAACAACTTTCTAAAAGGCAGTCTGGGACAATAGGTTAGGAAGAACTCTGATAAGAATATAATTCTGTGTTTTCATACTAGGCAGAGTAGGATCATAATAAGTTTTCTGGACAGTTGCTGGATAGAAGAATCTTTCAGCTGTGTGTGGGAGAGCTGTTTGCAGTGCGACAGTTTTGTCGCGTGGCCGTTCATGCTCCAGACTAATCCAAAGATCACATCAGTGCAGCACTGAAAGATTGCACATGTGGAGTTACTGTTGTGAGTGGACAGAACACTGCACTTGAACCTTTCCATACAACCAGTCTGCAAAATAAAAAAAAGTGTCCTGGTGAGACTTAGCAGATTGAAGAGCAGCTACGACAAGAAAGACAGGAAGTACCACTGCTTGAAAAAATTTAAAATTGAACAAAAGTGAAGACTGAACAAAACATCAGGAAACTTATCCTAAGAGTTGGCCCTTCACTCTCAATTAAGCTGCTCTTAATTACATCTTGTTCTGTGCCTGACTTTGGTGCACTAGTGTAATAGTGCTGTTTGCTCTACCGTTGCTCTGGTTTGATATAAGTGAAGCTACAAAGCAGCTACAATCAGAATCACCCTTTCAGTGCTCAGCAGCACTGCCAGTTTTGCAAAGTGAGAGGGTGCTGCCCTTTCAGATTTATTTCAGACAACTAGCAAGTAAAAGTTAAAGTGAGAGATAGGAGTCAAAGTATGTCTCCAGTGATTTCCACTGGAAGTTACATCAGAAGTCACCAAAATAATTACTTTTAAGAAGTCTGTCCTCAAGGGCCATGCCTCCTACCCTCTCTTCTCAGGAATTAGTTTTTTGTCTTTTTAAAATCTGGAACTGCTGAGTATTTTTTCAGATTCAAAGTCATGGACAATTCTAAGATATCATTTTTTTTCAAATGATGGCTGCAGGAAAAATCCAAATTGGCTGCATCTCTATTTATTTTCAAATCCTTAATTATTTTCCAAAACCTCGGACTCAGAATTTCCCCTAGAGAAAATTGGAGATACCTGAATCCAAGCCTACCATCACTGATTTATGCTAGGTAAGGTTTTGGTCTCTTAGTGGGTTTAGTATTAAAGGCAAACCAATAGTGTCAGAGAAATTTATGACTCAATTTTACTTATTTTGATCTGTGATGTTCTCCAGACATTGTGTGTAGCATTGCCAGTGACCTGAGATTTTTTTTCCTTTCTCCTGTCATTTCTGTGTCCTCTTCAGCTTTTATTCACTGTGTTGTGTGTTGCCTGAGGAAGAACGTTTCCTTTTCTCCTCAGCTCTCTCACATTTCATATTCTCTATCCTTTCACATCTATATTTTTTTAGATTATTAGTGAAACCCTTCAGCATTATGTTCTATCTCAACCATTTACAGACTTCTTTAATTCACTGGAGGGGACTGTGATCTGATCTGAGTAAATGACAAAACATATGGAAAGGCTCTGATGATTTCTTATTTATTTTCTAATGCCATAGCTTGTTTCTGTGCCCTCTGCAATTCAGCCTGCTGGCTCTCTGGTTTCCTTTGAAGCTTCTGACTTCTTTCATAGCTAAATGTAGCACCAAATGCTATCCATCAATAATAACAGTAACGATGCAGCACACCTTGATTCAAAATACATGAGTGGAAAGGAAAATAAATGGAATTGATTTGCTTACAATGTAGAGGATTTCCCTTGGTCCCTATATAATATTTTTTATGTTAATTAATCCTTAGTTTTTTCTTGTCTTTAAAGGGATAGTTATATCCTTTCAAATATTTCTTGAAAGCAATTAAGCAATAGCTACACAGGTAATACAAGTCCTTAAAGCCCATAAGAGAAGCCACTGAAAGTCATCTAATATTAAAATAATTGATCACTGTTATGCTAGTGTACTAGCATAATCTGTTAATTTTCATATCTATTTCTGTGACCCAATGATTCTATTATTCCATTCTCCATTTCCATTTTTTTACTCTCCAGCAGTTTTGCAGATTTTTGATCTTGATACGGCTTCTGAAATCTGATATAGCTTTGGAGTTCTGTAAATATAATTATATTTGTGAGAATTTCAATCTGCCATATCACTGCAGATATCTCTAAACTTCTCCAAATAAATGATTCTCTACACACTGAAATTTTGATGAGAGATAATAATTTAGAGGTATTAATCTGTAAAAATGTCAAAGGATAAATGAACTGGGTAAAAAATTATTTACATTGATATTTTAATTGCAATATATCTCACAGTCTCATTTTCTAACTAAAGGTAAAACATAGAGTTTGACTAAAGCTAGAAAAATAGGTAAAGACTCAGAAACTGTTATTAAAGAGACCCTGGGACATTTGAAAACTCCTGAAGTCAAGACTGGTTGGGAAATCTCAGAGGATTTCCCTTTCCATGAGCTTTCACATACACTTAATTCCTTCCTTGCTTGAATATTTTGATTTATTCATTATGTAGCCTAAGGAAGCTCCATAGTGTTTCTGTACACAAGAAAAGAAAGTACAGCTTTAAAAAGCTCCTTGTTCTTTGTGACATACTATTAGTTTATCCATCTGTCACTTGTTGGATATGAGTTGTAGAAACAGCTGGTAGGAGCTGGGAATTCAGAAATAAACTGAAGGATTTGTTTGGAGAAGACCGAATCAGAAAATGTGTAGAAAAAATTAATGCTGACATTGAATGTTTTGACTAATAGTGGAATTCAGAATAATTAAAGATCATTCCATTGAGAAACGTGTGATAAATTAAATTTTCATCAAAATAAACTGCTTGCTAGGACAGATTGAGACCCAGAATTTCACTTACAAAAGGGTAATTATTTCTACAGGATTGCTTCTGAATTTCTCTTATATCAAATCTGCTAGAAGGACTGGTGAAGACTGCTAGTTTTTCCAAGACTGGAAAGCAATTTTTTTCTCCTAATTTCTCAAAAAAAAAAGATGTGTAATGATGATAACCTTATTAGAAGAGAATTTTAAAGTGAAAAACTGTATTTGATGGAAATAATTCAATACTTTCTCAGTAAAAATTTACTTTACAGGCTAATTTTCATTTTTTTGGTGACATTATACCTCATATCTTAAATTTAAAAAATAGAACAATTGAATACCGACATCATAAGACTTTGTCTATAAAAGAAACATTTACCCAAAATGTGTTTAAACTGGCAAAACTTTCCTTGATTTTGAAACCAAGTAAAGAATCAGATTTGTCCATGTCACTTAATGCTGTTGATTTCAGTACTTGAACTATGCATACCAGACTTCCTTTTCAGACAGAGGACAGAAATAAGGATTTTTAGATGTAATTTCTCAGAGGTTAGGACTGTTTTTTTTATATCTGCATCTAGATATAACAGATTTTCTCAATTTATTATGAAGAAATAGCTTTTTATTTAATTCTTAATCAATAATTTTGCCCTGGAAAGTTGTGTATGTGTGTAGTATGTTTCTAGGGGAGAAAAGACTTAGAATCTGATCGTCCCCCTAATATTTATAATCAAAGACTTAGTAATTTAGAATCTCCTTCTTGTAAAACTAGTAGTATTTGTTAATGTTTTTCTCATTAGACTGCTTTCCTGACATCAATATGTGTGTTTAAATATTCACATAGTAAATGGCTGTAAAATAGAAATAGAGCTGAATCATGTGTATACAAAATTTTTAGAAATTTTAGTTAGAAAATGATGTTAATAATTTTTAACCTCTGGCCTGTGTCATTTTTCTTGTCATTCTACTAGTTATTTTTTCCCCTAACAGTTAAGTCACAAATCTCACTTAATGTTCAATAAAATATTTGCCTTGCAAAGACATAGTTTACTAGTTCAAACAGAAATAAAAATCAGGTGCTTCAGAAAGCTGTTTCCACACTTACTTTCATTCTCTCTGGGATACATATATAATCTGTATTCCTCCCCCACTACTTATAATCACGTAATTAATAGTTAGTAATTAAGAATTTCCTTTCTCAAGACGTTCTAATGTTGATTTGAATGTATAAATCCAGAGGAGTTTGTATATATATTTATGAGATAGAATATAACAAAAAGGAGGAAACCATAGATAGAACACTAGCTCTGTCTGAGCTGCAGTGCATTTTATGGCTGAAATGTAGTGCTCAACTATTTTGGAGCACAGCATTTTAAAGTTCAATGTACTCTAGCTCTTCAAGTAGTTAAAAAAGAGCTCATCTGACTGCCTCACATAAACTGAAAACTTAAGGCTTTAGAGAGTCTTTCAAGAGAAAACAGTGGTTTTGAAATCTCCAAGCACAGTCTATGATTTTCTGAAGTGCATTGTTTAAATGAAACTCCATTCTGCTGACCAAAATAGTCACAGACAGTTCTGGCTCAAGTTCAAGAAACCAAGAATGCTGAAGCTTGTTTTCTCTACCTGTAGAGAACCACATCGCTCTCTGGATGAGATGTTGTCCTACCAAGTTTGAGAAGTTGGCTACGGTCCAAATCAAACACTCTCTGTAGGCTCTCTTTTTGGCATCTGCACTCTACAAAAATCCAAGAGTGAGGCAGAAAAAAATTAAAGAAGTTGTGATGCTTTAAAGATCTGACAAAGCTTGATAAAATCCATGACCTGCCTGTTTTTCTGCCTGGAATGTTAGACAGAAAGTCTAACTGTGGAGAAGTCTGAAGCATTGCTCCCAAAGGTGAATGAACCTGGCTGGTTTCCCGAGTCCACATTGGAAATAACTGCGCAGCAAAAGCCTGTTTAAGATTTTTCTTACTGGCATTTATATGATTATATATTTAGAACTCTATTAACACAGACACTAATTCACTGGGAATGAACTAATCCCATTTCACACTCTGAATTTATGGTTGGTGCCAAAGATTGTAAGCTTAGTTACAGGATTTTATGGAGCAGTCTGTCATTCATACATTTATTTCTGGTTGTGCTGGTGGGGATTTCTAGAACACTTGTGAGAAGGTTAATCCTATATATTTGGCAATAAAGCAGGTTGTACTAATTTCTTGTACTAAATTCTTGCTTGCTCTCTCTTTACTCTTACATTATCTGAACCCCACCAGATCTGCAAGGACTGTTCTTTGAAGAAAATAATCTATGAAGGAAAAGATAAGATAGAGGAAATAGCATTGTGGAGAAGATATAAGAATGATAAAAGAATGTAAAAAAAGTAGTATGGGAGGTGGTTTCTTTGTTTAGTCTTTGTTTTGTCTTCTAGGACTAGAACTCTTAGTTTGCTGCAGAAATAGTCTTTGTAAAACATTACAGAAGATATTCAGCAAATTTAATGAACAGTTCTAAATTCTAGAAATAACTGCTCAGGCAAATATAGAAGATATTGTAATTTTCTATGCAAAAAGAATAAGGCCTTCACTATATGCAGAACCTCTTCATACCACAAATAACTCATTACTATTAGAGGATATATTATTATTGTGAAAAGGACCTGTGAGAAAATGAAATATGGGTTATTGTTATACCAAAAAAAGGGTTTAATACTCTTAAATCCATATACACTTTGTATATAATATTTTCATACTGTTGATATGGCTTTTTTATCTGTTTTCATGAATTCTTGAATTTCCAGAAATATGTGCTCCTGCTTCAACACTATTTGGTAGTATTCTCAAAGACAAAGAATATTATTCACAAATTTAACTACTGCTACTACTACCACACAACCTACTACTTGAAATTTCTGCTTTCTCATTGTCTCAGTCCTCCACCTCTTAGCTGATAAACTACAAAGACATTTGTTAGAAGCAACAATTCCCTAGGTCCTTAACAACACCTTGTTAAGTGATGACCATGGTCAAGTACCCTTATATCAGCCCAATGTCAAGAAAGAAAAGCCCAGTTCTTTCACCAAAGTGAACTGCAAAGTGGAAAGGCATCCTTCTACTAGACTACTAGCAGTTTACTGTCTTTTTTTAAATTACTTAATGGCATCTCTTCCTAGACCAGTAAAATGCTACCATAACACGAACCTCACATGATTTCTTCTGTGTTCTCATTGGATGAAACTTGGGAAAGAGAAAACATGGTTCATAGGATCTAAGCACCTAATTTTTATTATATGAACACTACTTTAAATATAATTAAACATAAGACAACTATTACAGAATTGGAAGAAGAGTATTATATTTCCCCCTTTGCCCCCCCATTTGTCCTGTACAGCTGACATTAATTCCAGAATATGCTGTGGAGTGGTTTGTCCTTTACAGCTTTGTTCGGAATCTGGGACATTGAAATTCTCTTTATCATTGCCCAGAATGAGCTTCTGTTGAACTTTAGTGTGAAAACAAAGAAACTTGTATGTGTAAGTGAAGAGAATGCCTGAAAGGAATTTGAAAAGGAATCTGAACATATCAGAGGATTAAAATCCTAATTTTCAGGTCATTTTAGATTAACCATTTTTAGGAATTATCATTTCTGGGGTGTCATTTACCTCCTGTTACAAGCAGCAGACTTTTTAGTAACCAGTTTATCTGCATGGGAAAAAAAAAAAAAAAAAAAAAAAAAAAAAAAAAAAAAAAAAAAAGAGGGGCAAGCAAATAATATATTTCAAGAAACATGCTCAAAATATACAGTTAAACACAGATATGATATGTAGTGGCACCACTGAGAATTAAATATTTTTATGTAATCTAAGTAAACTCACCTCTATAAAATATTCTTTGTTCATGGCATTTTATGAGCCACAGGTAGAAAGAATGTAGTGTTGTATGTACTTTCTCAGATAGAAAATCCACAGCTGTTTCTATTTCTTGTATGTTCCAGTCATTCTGTTGAGCCCAACAGCAGAGATAAAGTTCATGTTCAGCTAAAAAGCTGCTTAAAGTGGCTAAGACAAGCTAAAACATTATACTGTGGAACTAACCAGGTTTGTAACATGCAGGTTTTACCAGTATGAAGTGGTATTAAAAGTTCCCATTTACACTGGTTTGCAATGTTATATGCAAAGCTAGTAATAAAAGGCAATATACTATTTTATGAAAAGAAAGCTTATTGGTAAACATTCATGAGGTCTATACACAAAATTACTCTGAAATGGACACCTGCCCATGTTTTGCATAAAAATACTCTCTTAGTTGAGAGTATAGTTGATATCCCATCAAATTCAGAAAGGATGTTGCAAAATGTCTCAAAAATCTTGTTTATCTCAACTTTATAACACATAAGCAAACTAAACCAGAAAGGAACAAAAGGTCCTCACTGACTCTGTTTCCAGAGGGCTCACAATTTCCAGCTACGTGATTACCATAACAATTTTTTAGCCCAAATGCACGTGCATAGACTGATCTGGAAGTTGGAATTCTCTATTTTCAGCTAATGTAAAGCTCCTCTGAGCACCTTCACAGAAGTATGAACATAATGGCATGGATAGTTAGGATTTTTCTGTGAGCCACAGCAAGAAAAACTGAATATTTTTTCACTCAAAGCAAAACAAAGGAAAAATATGTTGATTATCATATCATTTGCAGCTTTATCACTCCACCACCAAACAAATGATGTTCAGTCTGCTTGGTCATACACTTTATTGCATCTATTTGCTTTTTTAAACTTAAATAGTATTTTGGCAAATTTCGAAATATTTTCTTTGCATACTGAAATCATGATTAGTCTAATTCTTATCAAAATTCAGAAATTATGTACTTTGTATGCATGAATCCACACCTGTTATCCAGAAACAGTGATAAAATATTGAACCTTAAAACTGTCTTTAATGTAAAAGAGAAACTTTTTTGCCATAAGTTTTGGGTTAGGATAATTCTGGGAAGAAAAGACATGACATGTTGCTTTAAAAACTGAAATTGGAATGTATTTGAAGTTGCTTATGGCTTGTAATGTCAAAAAGAGCTCTAAGCAAGACAGATTGGTGAGCCGATCAGGGGAGATGGTCACAAGTGCAAAGTAAATACAATTTATCATTTCACTCCATATTTTATCACAGTCCTGTCTGCCTATGTATCTCTGGTCCTGATCCTGCAAAATTGCATTCCAAAAAACATTTTTTCTTTGATGCAAATCAAAGCAGGAACTTCTTCCTATATTTAATCTGCCTGTTAGAGTACTATACCTGTGTAAACAATATAAAACCTACTTCAGTCTTTCCTCCCTGCCTTTATCTAGTCCAGATTTCCTCTTGACAATAATGGTATCTTTAATCCCCAAAGTAGTTGAGGAGGAGGAGGTTTTTGGGGTTGTTTCTTAGGGATTTTTAAATTGTTGCATGTCTAGATTTAGCTTTAAAATCCTGAAAATTCCTGATTTCTGTTCTAAAATGATTCAACAAAAGGAGTCAGAATAGAGAGTATGATAAAAAATATGAGGTTTTTAGAATTGTTAGAAAAAAATTTTTAAGAAAATGCCAATACCAGTGAGTACAGGCAACAGATTTTCAAAATTGTAGTTATATCTGAAAATTATATATGCACAATTGGATTCAAGTGAATGTCACATGAATTTTTACAATGCTAGTCAGTTTACCAGTGGTGCTGTGAAAGCAGCAAAGTACAGACATATACAATGTTAAATTGGAAGTTCAGCAATACAGAAAACTGATTCTAATCTCCTCAGGAAAATCTAAAGAATTGACATTAGTAAACAATTCCTAATAGCATGTCTTTTAAAAATGATGATGATACAGATACAAAATCCATCAGTTTGTTGCAATCAGTTTGAGTCATATCAGTCCATAGTGATAAGGTCCAAAGAATTTGAATGTGAGGTAAAAAAGTAAAAGAAAAGAGTGTAAGAAAGATGTGGAGGAAAAAAAAAGTTAATTAAAGAAATGTTCTTAATTTTTAGGAAAGCGTGATTGGAAATCTTCCTTATTGATTGTAGGGAAAGAACTACTTCTCAACAGCAGTTATGGAGTTCCATTTTGCTTGACTTTTTTTTTTCCACTTTCAGCAGGTGGTGGGAGGAAAGTCTTGATTTAGCTATGATTAGCATTCTCTCACAGGAAATGTTTAAAGTATTAATAAATACGTATTGAATTTTACTCTCAGAAAAATGTACCAAAAAATTGCCTTGAAGTATGTGATGAAAATCACATTTTACCCATAAACAGGAAAGAGGAATTATTCCACTTTCAGCCTTGTGTGAGACTGTGTGTGCTAGCTTTTAGAATTGGATGGCAAAGAAGCACTGCAGAATTACTGTGCAGATTAGTCATTTTAGACTCAAACAGAAATTCGACAAAAGTATCTGATTATTAGCAGGAATTTCATTAATCATGCTCAAGCAAGTTATTAAAAGAGTAAAGAAACCAGTCTAAAGTCTAAAGCTCCTGTCATAAAGCTTCCAAAAATCTTAAACTTAATTAACTTAATTCCTTCATTGTATCATTGTTCAGTACTTGAGTAGTACAGAAAATGTGGATAACATGAAGGGAAGGCATCCTGAGACCATGAACAAAAACTGATAGTTTAGATCCATGAGTTTTTTTGGGTTATTGCATACTCCAAGTGTCAGTTATATCTGAACAACAGAGATAATTAAGTTCATCAATATTAAGCTTTTGAAAATCTGTAGGTTACAAGCACTTGACATAACCATGGCAAATACGTGGTCATTGTTCCTAATCATTTAGAGATGATTGTGCAACTTGCTTACAGTTGTATTTGTCCTTTCCATGGTAATTCCTGTGAAAAAGTTACTTTAAGTTAAAGCTCCTTACCTGTAGGCCTTTGTCTGGTACTGTGGGTTGGGTTGACAATCTACCACGTTCCAATTATTAATTTTATAATAATTTATGACTAAATATAAGATTGGCTTTTCTTGTGTTATGTGACTGTTATTAATGATCATAACATCACTATTATGTGGTGCAGTTTTTTCCTGGTGGCTTTTTTTTTTTTTTTTTTTTCCTCTTAGACTCTCATTGAACTGTTCAAAATTTCAGGAGGGGAGAGGAGAAGCCAGAAATGAAATCAACTGGGTCCAGAGGAGCCCATTGCAAAAATAATAAAATGCCTTGGTGGGATAAAAGTCTGTGCACTAAAGACAGCTCTGAGGAGACCTTTGTCTGAGGCCCTGGAGTCTCTTTCTGTATCACTTAATTGAAATCAGAATTAGCAACAGGAATGTTTGCATATTATCAGCATGATCAGGACAAAGCCTGTGGTGCTGTGGGCAGACTTACAATAGAAGGGATTGTGGTCTGGTGTGGGAAGATAGTGCAGAAACTGTACAAAGGCCCACAGGAACAAAGGCAAAATGATTTATGTTTAAAATAATTTTAGCAAACATTTGATAAAAGACAGCTGGATTCCAAACCTGGATAGATTTTTCATATTAAAAGGAATGATTTTGTTTCAATTTTCATGCTGGCATGAGGATTTTATGACAAGAAAACTGTGAACAAACATCAGCACCACCACAAAAACTGAGAAAGAATAGTTCTGTTGTGCAGCGGAAAATGATTTCCTGAAATGTAGTATAAGCAGCTTTTTAATCAATCTGATTTTAAGTAGTTTCCCCACATAGTTATTCTTTTCAAGTGTTCAAAGGAAGTGACAAACCTTCATAGAAAACTTTAATACTATTTTGTTCATAGGCATATATTTTCTCAGCTAACTGTACCACTGGTGAAAGCTGCCAGATTAGCACCCTTTGACACCAAACTCTTTATTTACTCACTTAATAGGTAAAACATAATTAGTATTTCAGTGTGCTCCATTCCATAGGCTGAAAGGCCAGGCTGTTGTCCCAGAAAGCTTCAGCCATGGAAAAGAAAAAGAGGGAACATATATCTCTGAAGTGTAAACAGCGCTTGATTTTAAAAACGCAGAACCTGAATCAGACCACAGAGCTGAGGGACATGAGAGTGCTTTTTCTTAAATGGGCTAGCTCTTGTGTAAGTATTTTAAATGAGATAGAGTGCCTTCTTCAGCAGCTGTGTCTTGTTTGTATGGTTTTCTCAACAGCAATAAAGTTACAAATTGTTTGATTATTTCTCAAGCCCCTGTTCATAAGTTATGCGGTGTGCTTTCAAACAAACTGCTGTTCACTGATGGAAACACCCTACTTTAAATGCCTCAATGCATTTCAGGAGGGAGATCAGTGGGAATCAGATGGAGAAATACAAGGAAGTGAGAAATTATGAAAAATATCTGTAATTATCAGTTACATATTGATAAGGAAAAGAGAGCACAGGAAAAAAAAATCAGTAAATAAGGAAAATCATACATTAATGATGTGATCATCATTACATCAGCAGTAATGTAGATCCTCTATTTTGTTGTAAGTATGNAAAAAAAAATTAAATAAAGAAAATCATCAGCAGTAATGTAGATCCTGGATTTTGTTGTAAGTATAGTGACATATGCTATAATTGGAGGACTAAGAATAGTATATGACAGGGAGAGGCAGGAGCTACTGGGCCTGACACACAGAGTGAGTAAAGAGCAAAGAAATGAGTTCTTGACATTCTTGGTATCACAAGGAAAGCTTATAAAGGTGGAGGGAGATAACACACTATATCTCTCACTCAGAAATCTTGTACTCAGAAATCAGGTTGCCTTCTCTGCTTGACATTCTGTCATCTTAGCAGAGAGATGGGCTTTTGTCAAGAGGGAACTTAAATTAAGAAGGGACAGGGTGGCCTACAAAACCTCCACCTGTGCATTTTCAGTATCTTTTTTGTAGGATATTTTAACATCTTTACCCGTGACCTGGAGTGGTGATATATGGCTGGAGGATAAGAAACAATAGGAATAAAGGGAAACTGGCTTGATAGAAAGACAAATATTTTTTGCCAGGAGGACAGTCAAGTAGTGGAGCAAGTTACTCAAAGAAGTGTCCATACTTAGAGATTTCCAAGATCTCACTAGACAATTCCTTGAAGAATTTGGTCTGGTCCCATAGCTGGCCCTGTTTTCAGCAATAACATGAGCTAGAGAGCTCCTAAGGTTCCTTCCATCCCGAATTATCCTGTGACAGCCTGTCTTCAAAGCTCTGCTTTAAGAGGTTCTCAGACCTCTCTGTGGCTTACTCAGATGTATCCAAAAGACCAAGTCTTTTGTCCTTCACCATTTAGGGGTTTTCCAGAAACAGACTGTGAGAATAAAACTGATGAGAATTAGTAAATATATTATTCTTCAGGGTGACTTTTTCTCTTGAACTTTAAAAAATCTGCCTTTTTTTTTTTGGTCTTTATTGAAAGTCTTCTTAGAAACTGATTTTTCCTCTTTCCTTTGTTTCTTCATGGCTGGAATGTTTCCTTTCTTTCCACATTTTCCTTTTGAATTTTAATTATTAATTAGTATCCTTCCTGCTTCTCGTCCCAAGAGTAATAGAAATTTTGGACTTTCAACAAAGACAAGAATGGTTCTGTTTTTCCAGCTCAAATTCTATTGGATACATAAACAGCTCAAATTCTACTGTATGCATAAACAGTATGGATTTTACTCTGAGATTTTTAGGTAAGAGGGTGAAATAAATACTTTTTTTTCCCCTAATTATATTAGTGTTTAGATAGGGGATCAGAATTCTTAAGTCTGAATCACTTCAACAGGCATAGACATTCTGTAAGACTTTTGTTTACACAAAAGAAAAAAGTCAGTTACAGATTGAGTAATTTCTTTGTAGCTGTCTAGAGGAGATTTTGGTGTCTAGGCTCTGTCACAACCCATATATTCAATGAGCTGGAGTGCTGTTCAGTTAGCCAGTATTAGAGAGCTGGTTTAGGACAAGCCAAGGCACTTCTTAGTTGTGACTGTTTACTAGATTTACTAGACCTTAAGTGGTCCTGAGGTGCCTTGCTCATATGTGGATACCTGTATTGAATTTCATCCACACTGACACCCTTCTGAAAACATTACAATAAGAGGAAATCTGATTCTTCTCTGGAAGTTAAGGGAATGGTGCAGTTTTATAGTTAAGTCAGTAGCTTTATTCCTAAATTATTTACTGGTTGTCTATCTGCTCCATTATATATAAGATGATATATCTTCACAGACATGGCCATTTACTATCCAGAGGAATAAAATTTTATTTTAAGTGCTTTTATTTTACATGTTTTCTTATATTCTGTTTTACACTATTTTTATGTAAATAAGGTACATGTACTTGTATGAAACTTTCCTAGGAAATTATGTACACTAGAGTTGTCAAATGGTACTTTGTGCAATATAATTTGGCATTTTAAATTCATTAAACCTGTTTAAATAAAGTTTTTTGAACCAGGACAAAATACAGACTTGAAGGAGTAGAATTCTGTTAAGCAGTATTAATGTGTGTGCTTAAGAGTTGTGGTTGTTTGGACAGTAGCTTCATGGAAGTGATTCAGCTGGCTTTGGTATTACTTACAATTAAGGGGTGACTTAAATCAGGAATCATGCTGCAAGGTAAATCTGGGTTAAGTATATCATTACCTGGAGCCCTTACAGCTGTCTGTGGTATATCAAACATAAAATGGAAACTAAGCCAAAATGACTGACCTAAAGATGATACCTGAGATAATGAACAGAAACAGACAAAGTCCTATTAGATTATAAATCAGCTGTGGGAGGAGAAAGACATGTATTTTAGTGATTTCATAAATGAAGAATTTCATGACTTGACTGCTGTGCTGTAACATTCCAACCTTATGATCAGTTTTGGAAGGATCTACTGTTTAGCCTTAGACATATTTTTCATAGTAGCTGAAAAGATGTCCAATTTTAGAAGACCATGACTTTGAAGCCACCAGTTTCTCAGGTCAGTTGGCTTCAAAGTCATGGTCTTCTAAAATTGTTCAATTGGATGCATAAAGACTCTGCTGTCTTCTAAACAGGTCCACAAACTACTCTCTCTAAAGTGACAAAGAGTCAAGTAGTGGTAATTAATCACATAATCCAAGGTAATACTAAACTTATATACTAAACTGGTACAGATTTGAAGCACATCTGTAAATTAGACTGTTTCAAATTTCCAATTTCATATATGAATATGTCTGCAGAAATAAAACCTATATAGGTTAACTTGCATCATTTAGGACAGTACCATAAATAAGAGTGGGCTTTTACCTCTCACAGCCCTGAAAGCAAATTGTAAAGTAAAAACGAACTTACAAAATTACTACCACAGTATGGTGATAAAATATGATGTTCCAGTGAACCAGCCTGTTTTGTCCCTTGTCCTTGATGCTTTGCCAGAACCTGCTGCCTGGTCCATAGCTATTTCAGTGTAATATCACTAGCTTTCATTGGACCTGCACAGGACAAACAAGGTCCATTAACGAGGATGGGCTTTCATGATATTTTACTCAAATCTAACTCTAACAAAGTGACTAGCAAAATAAGTCATATTGTCCACAGGGTTTACCTGAGCCCTTCATCCACAGTCTTCTCCCTATCTTTTGTTTTTGCATAGGCAAGTAATAAACATTTTTTTTCTCCCAGGAAAATTGTCTTTCATCTCCGCTTAAATAATTTCCAGCTGCTCACCATGAACACTGAAGCAAAAATATTCTAGGTACTACCTCCATTATATAAATCCTCAGCCCACCCTATAGAGCCCAAACTTTCTAGCAGTAAATCTAACACTTAGTTTCCAAGATTGCCTGTCATGGTCTTCAATCATATAATACCTTCACCTGTAATCCTTGTTTTATCACACATCAATATTTTTGACCTTAGATGTTATTCTTCTCTGCTAATCACAAAATATAAGATCTATTAATTAATTTGTCTTCATTGTGTTTCAAATCCTGACCCAAAAATAAACCTGCAAGAATGATTGCAACCTTAAACAGTAACAAATATGTTCTTCTAAACCACTTTAATATAGGTTACTTTTTACAGAGATATTTTAAAAGTAATATGTCTTTCTTTTTCAAACCATTTAGTTATATAATACTTTTTTCACAGATGCTTTGATTTATTTACTGCAAAGTATAAACCCATGCTGGAGCTAAATAAGGTTAATGGAGTAAAAGAGTCTGGTTTTAATCAGTTTAATAACTCATTCAAAACACAAGTTTTAAAACTGAGGAAAATTAGTAATGATTTGATTTTAGGAAAATGAAATTAGGAGCATCCTGCCTTCACCTCTAATTTGAGCATCTAATTTGAGCATCCAAGAATCTTGGAAAATGGTAATCTATTTCTTTGCTTGTCATAGATAACTGAGATGGAACCTCCCCTTGGTGTTTAATCTCAGAATCAGGTACTTCATTTCTTCAGAAGAGGACTTGGAGGTCCAAATTCCTGCAGTGACAAGCTGGTAGTGCCACAAATAAACAACAATGTGGTCTGAACATTTTGTAAATTGTGCATTGTTAGGTACAAAGACAAGGAATATCTAAACATCTGTACCTAGAAAATTTTGACTTTGATCTCTCTGTACACCAAATTCCTTCTCAAAAAACCCAGAAATCTCTATTTTTCACATGGATATCAAGTGCATAAAAAGCTGAAAGAGGTGTTGAGGAAATACAGGGTTCTATGAAGGAAACTACAGCCTCATAGAGAACTTGATAAAGAAAGCAAGAGGGCTGTGAGGGGTAAAGGGTTGAGTAGTGCACACTGCATAAGTCATAAGGCCTATACTAAAAAACTGGTGGTAAAAATGTCTAAAACGGCTCAAAACCAGGTAAAAGTTTTGCATACCATGCAGGAAGGAAGTCATATGCATTTTGAATCAGGAATTGAATTGTGCTGTATACTGACAAGAGAAGAAAAATAAGATGCTCTGATCATTCTTAATTATTGCTTTCCTGTTTCAGGGTGCCTGAAAGATGCCTGCCTCTTCATCACATAGACTTTTTTGTAGTTCCAAAGTAATCTATGGCTTTCAATTCCCTGTGTGTAATTCCCATTACAAATACAAGAACCTCAGCCTACATCAGCCTACATCAAAGTCTTAATTCAGAAAGAAAAGGAATAAGGAAGCACTTTGATTCAGAAAAGAGTGCCCACTGATTTGCAGTCAAAGTTATCAAGTCTAAGCATGTCAGTATTTATGTTAAATGGCATATGGAAGTGACACCTGGGAATACCTGCAGTATTTAGTCACTGGGTATGTGCTACACTTTTGTCTAAAGATCTCACCAATTTTTTTAGAACTGAAAATCCTTCTGGATGCTTCTATTCACATTTGTGTGGTACATTTAAATGAGTATAGAGTAAGCAGTATGGAACCGGGTTCTTTTCTAGTCCCAAAAACTGTGACTATCTAAATTGCCAGGGCTAGAGTGGTTAACCTTCACTTTTGGTCTTCTTGCCCTCAGTTATCATAGAAATAAAAGAGACATATTTTCACAGAATTTATTCATTTCAGTTTTTAATGGATATCCCACTTGTCACTTCTCAAGAACAGGGACCCATGGCTAACTCTCAAATGACAATATTATAGAATAGATTTCATGTACGACTAAGTCATGATTGCACTTTGGATCATTTTGTATTCTATCATCAGCATGCAAGAGGGACACATAATTCAGACACTAATGTGATAAATCTCATAACAAAATGAAAATTGCAGGGTTTATTTTTATGCAATCTCCTGTTACGGTAGGAATAATTATGAATTTTAGGGAAAAATTTCTGTGTGTGATTCTGAGTGAAAGAACAAAATATTTAATACAGTAGGGGTGGAGAAAACAAGTAACGTATGATTAGGGCAGAATCAAACAGTCCATTTAATTTTAAAACTTTGATGAATGATGTTTTATAAAGAGTAAATTTTTATTAAGAGCAGGAAAGGTTTTCAATAGTTGAGAGGCTGTAGGGATAAAAAGATATCCATTTGTCTGCAATTGAGAAGCCATAAAATATATCTGAATTACTGTGGCCTTCTAAAAAGAAAAAAGAAATCATAATTAAATTGTTTGCAGATTGAATTTTCCAGGAATTAAAGAGTGCACATTTGGATTAGTGGCACCTCAAGTCTGTTGTGATATGTAAGGTTAGTTCTTGACATGTATCTGGTTTATACATTGTAACTACACCTGCGGCAGTGGAGACCTTCAAATTTGTCATTATGTGTTTCCCTTTTTAGATCAAGTTAGAGAAAAGGATTCTCCTGTGCTAAAAACAACAGCTTTTAATTTTCTGACAAATTAGATGCTCCACCAGCTCTTGATAATATGGATTTATGAAGCAATTTAAAAAGAATCATTCTGTTTCGAAAGCTGTGTCCAAAGCAGTACATTGCACTATGTCTAAGGAGCAGCAGTAACTGAGCTAAGAATCTTTGATTCTCATTCTGAATTGTCAGGTAGCAATCCTTTGTTTATCCTTTTAGAGTGCAGGAAAAAATCCCTCTAAGTGTTGAAATAAGTGTTTATGTATTTATATATCAAGGTTAGTAGATTTTCTTAAATATGAAATGAAAAAGGGAAAAAGTTTTATGTCTCAGAAAAATTCTTGTGTCTCCCTCCCCCCTCTCCCTACCACCTCACACCTCTGTTGAGAGAGACAAAAAGCAGAGATCCCAAGGTGAGATTAAAAAAAAAAAAATCTGGAAATAGCAATGGGATAAGAAAAGGAACAAAACCAGAAACAAAATTATATTAAAAAGAGGGGGATTTACATGAAAAAAATGCTCCCAAAGAACAAAATGGTAGACTCTCTGTGTGTCACCTTTTTCTTCCTGACCCTTCTCCCTTCTCAGAAGGGAGAGTAAGGGATATATCAAGGTCATTTAGATGGTGTGCATTTCATTGTAGTTGTACAGACTTTGTCCAGATTAAGGAGCAGGTGCACACCTCCATCTGATCCTTATCTCTCCAGTGTTGATCCTGGTGATGTATGTGAAGTCTTTCTGATTCTCTTCTGACTTACAACCAGACTTTTATTAATGTAAAAAACCAAGTCTCAGTGGAGGGGAGCATGATGAGAGAAGTTAAACGCAAAATTAGCACCACTGGGCTTGTCCTGCTTAATCAAAATTCATTTTTCATTAATCTGGGTGATTTTTTCAGTAATCTTTGATATGGCAATCAACAGGGAATCAGTTCAGATCCTCAAACATGTAACAGCAGAGTCCAGTGCCACAGGTACCCAGTGCAGTGATGGGCATATAGTCACCACAGCAGTGATAACATGCAGTGCTATATAGCAATCAATTAATTTAATTTAATTTAATTCATTGACTACCTTCACCCAAAATCAAGTCTCTTTGGGGCACACATTGTATGTCCCCATCCTCCTGAATTACCCACCAAGTGCATACAAGTGCTTGAGCAAAAGAAATCACACAAATGGGTTTGCCTTTGCCTGAAGCAGGAACAACCCAGACTGTTTACCCCAGCATGTTTTTATATGCTCTACAGGAAGTTTATTCTCTTCCACATGTATACAAAAAGGTTTGATTGGGCAGGGTTGGCCCTATTGGCACTCCTCTAGTGACAAATAATTAGATTGTTTTTGCTTATTGTGTATTCTCAGGTTTGAAAGTCCCACCATCCACTGAAAAGTGCATTTTTTTCAGCCTATTATATTGTTTAAATATTCTACAAGCTGGTGAATCATAGTGGATCCATATATCCACAAATAGGACAGGTATATTTTTATGTTCTTTTACTGTGGGATAGAAGAGAGTTGAGAATTGTACCCTTACAAGTATACTGAAATCATATCAACTAAAACGTTATCTTGAAAGGTATTTAAGCTTATTTCTGATTTTGTATAAGCATACAAAAGTGTTTGTTCTCAACAGAACAGTCTGACAACAAAAATAAACTTTCTGTCTCTTTTGGGGATTTCTACAAGAACAGGAAGTTCTTGTGGATGATAGATGATGATAGAAACAGTATGTGTTAAATATGTGTACTTTGCCCAGAAAAAGTTTTTCTTTTGGAATTGCTGCTAAGATAAAGTTTAGGTAAAAATATCCATGCTGAATTTCACATTGACATGAAATAAAAAGAAAGAGAGAAAAAAAAATTCAGCTTATATATGTGTTCTGTTGTAGCCTAGTCTAGTTTGAAAACTTCTAGCCTTTTCAACATGGCTAATAGTCTTATACTTTATGAAGCTACCCTAAATCATGATTTATTTGACCTGAAGGAAAACAGGAAACACATGAATGGCCAAATGGGAAAATTCTTGAACAGTTTATTTGAAATATGCTTAAATTACCAGAAGTAGTAGTAGTATTAGATAGTGTGATCAATTAATGCCACATGTCAAAATATACCTTAAGACTGTATAAATATGTAAATCAACAAGAGGCCAGATTCAAAAGACCCCATTCAAATAGAATGATCTAAATTAAAGTTGTTGCATTCTAGGAGGACACAAAGCTCTTCATACATAACTCAAATTAGAGAGCTGGAAAGTCTGAATAATGATGTTTTGTGCCATGTTATTCATGCCTACCTCACTTCTTGACACCAAAAAAAAGTTTATTTTAGTATAGTAATATTTGATAATGTGAAATATATTTGTACCTAGACTAAGGATCAAGAGTAACTGCATTTTGTGTGTAGATTTACAAATTCTGTGCTTCATGTGTACATTTACCTACTAGCATGAATTTTTCTGTATTTATAAATGTTTATTCTGTGTGGTTTTGAGGTTATGATAGCAAATTTACTTTCAAGCTTTATGTTATTCACAATTTTTGAAAGTCAAATATAATTTTGAGATTTTTAAATTTAAAATTGAAATTATAATTAAAAAATTTATAATTAAAATATCTTCTTAAAATCACTATAAATATTTAATTGTACATGTAGTTGTGATCGCTTAAATGTAGCAATAAAAGTTGAAAAATTCTCACACTTTCATAAACCAGTTAAAAGATAATAAAATGAAAAATAACAAGTTTAGGAGAAAGTTGAGAATATCTAAAAAGTTTTGATGTATTTATGTATGACAAGGGAGTTACAAAAAGAGTTGGTTTTTTTTTTTTCTCTTCCTAAAACATAGTTTATGATTGACGGTGTCTTAGAGAATTTCTCTGTGTGTTTTCTTTTTTTAACTTTATACCTTGTGTAGAAAGAGATTATGCCTGAAAACAGGTTTTTAATTTCTCATTTAATAGCCTTCAGTAGGAGGCCACATAAAAAATCTCTAACACATTACACCTTGAAATAATTTCTAATAGACATTTATCTATATATTGCTGCTTTACCACATTTAGTTATCAACAGTTGTGTTACTTGTTGTTACTGGGCATTTTAAATTCTTCTCTCCTTTATTAAGCTTTCTTTCATTTAGCCTTTTCTATTTCTAACTCCTTCTCACCTTCCTTCCCCCCAGCACGTACACTCCTCCCTATCATCTCCCCATTTCCTTGCTGCAATCGATAACTAATGTGTACTTCCATCTGTTCAGAAAGAGCAGAGGCCAGGCCAGATGTGACCTGTGATTTACCAAATGGGACACAAACACAAGGAATGTTGTCTGCCATCTGTTGATGCAGAAACCAGTAGAGCTGGACTAGCATTTCAGCACAGCTCTCCCACCGAGGAACTGCAAAGCAAATTCATCTGTTTCATTTTTTTCTCCTCTTCTGACCTGACAGTTCCTCTGCATGAAGTGTCTTGCAATGAAGCTGTAAGAGTTTACATCTAAATGGCTGTGCTCTAGGGAAAATACAAGAAGGCTTTCACAGCTTATGCTTTATATTTCTGCCAGAAACAGAAGTACAAAGATGATACTTCTCTGCACAGCAAACGGATATGTGAAGCTGCACTTTGAAATGGGTAGAGCAAACAGAGACCCTGGTTTTCCTCCCTGTCCTCTACCCTTCTTTTTAGTGCACATGAAAGGGGCCTGAGACTGCTGAAGGAAATTAAGCAGGTGTTAGTAACAGTAACCAAAAAAGATCCTTGTCTCCACTTCATTCTACTTCCAAATTACCCCACCAAGGAACATCTGGTTTCTGTTCCAAAAGAGGAAATGCACAATATAGGGAGTAATCCTTATGTGTGATCTTGGGTATATTCTTATGTACTGATGCAATTTTTAATGTACAAGTTGAAAACACAAGGATGGTTTGAAATGATAGTTCAAGGCTCAAAAATTCAAAATGCAGCTGATGGCAAATTGGGATGCAGGGCTGTTAATACATGGGAACATTTTCAAATTTAACATACTCATGATTCCTATTGAATAGAACCTGACGATATTATAAAGGCCAGGAACACTTGCAGTGCTCCTTAAAACTTGCATGTTTTATGTAAACTGAAGCACTATAAAGCCAGCAGATATTTCTATCCACTTATTTTCTTATAGCTCGAGCAGAAGAGCTTGAGCAGAAGAGAAATGGAATGAGTAATTCACTTCCAGGCACCAGTTTTCCACCTCCAAGAATGCAGTTTTTTATACTAGTATGGATTACAAATACGATATTCTCTGTTCAGGCTGCTGCCTGAAATTTTTGGGTTAACATTTATAGTTTTGAATGTTGCAGTTAAGGAAACTTAAGCTTTAAGATCCTCTAAGATAACTCTGCAGTCCTGTGTGCAGACTGAGTCCATCATTCTGCCCTGATATGGCTATTCCTTTATCAGTATATTACAGCTTTGTAGACAGCAACTTGTAAACATTATGGTTGTTTGAAATTAGAAGAAAAAGCATATTCAGAAAAGACAGAAAGGTCCAAGAACTTTGGTACCAATGTTCACAGCTTGAAATGTTGTTGATGTTGTTGTTGTTGTTGCTGTCCCTGATGTTCCTCAAATGTACCAAATGTTAGGAGGTCTAGAGCAAGTTCAGGTTTGAGATTCAGTTTTTCATCCACCGTGTTCAGGAGATATGCATCAAAACGATTGACTCCCTCTTTGCCCAATGTAGAAAGGGAGGTGTCATGTGGGTGTGAGGGGGAAGCTAAGCAGCTTTCCTTAAACAGTGATGAGACTTTTTCTAAGTATATTTTAAACTGCTCACCTGCACAATCTTTTGGGTTCTGTCTTGTCACTTATTTTGAATCTCTTTGGTTTCTCTGGAGTTTTTTAGGGGTAGTGTTGTTTGTGGTGTTTGGTTTTGTTTGTTACTTTTTAACTATTTTTTCCTTTCTGACACTGAGAGCAGAATACACAAAATACTGCATCAGAGAGAAATAATTTTGTCAAAAAATAAGTCTGCTTGCTTCCACCTTATTTTTTTGTTGATAAGCAGTGATAAGTCATTAGCAAACAGACTGTCAAAGTAACTTTAGCAAAGACAAAATCCTTTCTAAATGAGAATTAATGGGTAAAAGAAAATGATCTTTTCATATTCTCAACTCTCATAGTGTATGGCAATTTATCTCAGGAAGGGTTGGGAATCAATTAAGCATGAATGATGTATAGGAAGGTGGAATGTGACCTTAACAAGTTGTCTTGTCTCTTGTCTTGATGTTTCCATCTGTTTTGCACAAAAAATGATCTGATAATGTGATAGGGAGGTAGATATGATTTCTGAGGGAATAGTCATTATGGGCCACTATCTTCCCAGACCCGATACGTTTAATCCAAGTTGCCTGGGAGGTAAGAAGTCATAAAATATTTTATCTGAGACAAGTGCAAAAATACTCATAAACTCAAAGGTTAATCACTGCACCAAAAGAACAGATGAAGGAGACAGGGCAGTTTTATGTTTCTCTGTGTGACGTCCTTATTAATCATGGTGTCCCATTTGCTTTAAGTGTGCCTCATGTATTTTCTTTTGATAGCCAAATGGATAGACAGAGAAAGAAATAGAAGACTATTACTATCACATGTTAAACAGTTCTGCCTTTCTTGTATCACATATTCAAGGGATTGCATTACAGCAAAGAGGTATTCTAATTCATTCAGTGACTAAGCAAATATTCCCTTCAGATAAAAACCTAAACTTCCTCCTCTGTGAGTCATTACGAATTAGAAATGAAATTTGAAAGACTATGGATTAAGAAACTGTGGAAAGATGGCTGGGGACTGTGTGGAAAATGGCTGAGGGATAAAATTAGAGGAAACAGGTTATATTCACATCCTAACAGAATTTATAAAGGTACAGAAATTATAGAGTAAAATTACAGAATAAAATGCAGCTGCTACTTCCTGGATGGAATGCAGTTGGCGTGCTCTCAAACTATTCCCTGAAACTGTGATTCCCCACAGCAACAATCTCCAACCATAGCACCTGCTAAGGGTAATGGAATGGAGGGTGGAGCAGAGCAGAAACTCCTCAGCCAGATTGTATTGAAATCCTTGCAGGGAGGGGACCTTGACACCACTTTGCAGCTGAGAAACTGCTTAACACCTGTGAACCAAGGGAGAGAGAAGATCCTGCTGCTGAGCCAACAGCTGTGGCAAAATCATTCTCCTTGGATGAACTTGGTTTATCATAGCCTAGTTATAATATTAACACACACCACCACTCCAAATTTACCCACCCTCGGGGTACACCCACCCCTCACTGGGCATGTGCTCTGTATTTTTTTGATTGTATCTTTAAAAGTGAAATGAAAACATTTTAAAGCAATCAGTGACAGAGTTGTTTATGACTATAGTCACTCATGCTCCACCTAAACATAGTGAAGTAGTATATAAATAATATACTTATTTAGAATGGGGAGAAGATAAGGAGGACTCCCTTGCAACTGCTTGCATCAGTCAGCAGGCTGAAACTGTCTTCTCCATATGGACACCTACTGGAGATGAACCACACTTCAGACACAATCATTGACAATCCTCTAACCTTAGCCTGTCACAATTTTATATTAATAGAGTGTTATTCTGCAAACTGTTGGAGTGAGTCCTTCCTAAGTGCTGGCAGTCACTGGCAGGGGGTAACATTGTCAAATAAAGTGAAAAACCCACTGAGGGGTCTCCCTTGCACTGTTGGTGTATGTCCCTAAGTGTAATCAGCCTCTGATCCAGCAGGACTGCTTAGTGGAGGGTCCTCCTAACAAGTCTCTGACAGACTGGCCAGCACAAGGGTCTTGGCTTTCCAAGGGATCGACAAAAATCAAACACTAAGGGTTGAGAAAATCTTCCCACACTAAGAAAAAACAAAACCTCCCCTTTTCATGTGACAGGGACACAGGAGTGCTCACACTGAAGAGATATGATCTGTATGTATATAATCAGTTGAGGGGGGAAATGCCTGTATGATGCAGCTAATGGTAGAGGTTAAGGGTTCAAATTTGGACAGGTATCCAGTAATGAGGACATTTCTCATGGGGACTCTGGTGGCATCAATACTATTCAAAATCATCATTAGCAATTTAGACAGTAGAATAGACTGCATCCTCAGCAGTTTCATGGGTGACATTAAGATGAGCTCACACAGCTCAGCAAAAACGAGTGCATTGTTCCACCAGAGGCAGAGTTACTCCATGCAACAGTGCATGCTTGGGGCTGAGTGGCAGGAAAGTAGTTTTGCATAAAGGACATAGTAGTCTCAGTAGACAAAAATGGTGCATAGATCAGCAATGTACCCTTGCACCAGTGAAGGCTAACCTCAAGAGTGTAGTCAGTAGGTCAGAAAGAGTGTATATTTCTTCTTCTTTAACACTTAGAGACCAAATTTAGAACATCATATAAAATTTTTGGGTTGTCAGTACAAGTAAGGCATTGACAGACCAGAACAAGTCAGTGGAAGACCATCAAGATGTATAAGGGGTCAGAGCACCTGATGTATAAATAGAATTGGTTCAGGCTGAAGAACAGATTAAGTGGAGGTCTAATGTCTGTTTTCACTTGACTAACTGGCAGATAAAGAAAAGACTTTACTTGATGGTCTACATCAAAAATATAAAAAGCAATGACCACATAATGCAATAAAGGAAATTCAGGTTTCATAAAAGAAAACCAGAATATTTCTTCCTTGTAAGTGTGGTAACACACTGGCAGAGTCTGTTCAGAGAGGCTGGGGAGTGTCCATGTTTGGAGATCTTCACAACTTTACTGGGAAGACCCATTGCAAGCTGATCTATTTGCTTATGTTTGACTAAAGAGATAGTCCTCCTCTCACACAGTGGGCTGGATGATTTCCAAAAGTCTGGTCTGGACCAGTATTCCATTATTTAAGGACTCCTTTCCATTCCCATTCTCCTTGTAAAATAATGTTCACAGCAGATACCTATATAACTCTCCAACTGAAGTGTAAGACTTTTTTTGATTTTTTTGGATTGTGACGGTAATTTTATTGAAACTATCATTTTAAGCTATCAGATTAATAGTAAGTAGAGTGTGCAATGTCAAAGAGTTTCTGCAAATGTAAGGTGAATGTAAATGAAATATAGGGGGAAAAAAACCAAAACAAAACAAAGGATGATTTTATCTTACAGTGCAACTGCACTGAGAGGCAGATAGTACTTTCAATACAGATTAAAACAAGGGCTACTGTATTAGATATAATTCTTAGTTGAACTCTGAATGCCAAGAGGATTTCTGAATTTTTAACCTCTTCTAATTCTTCAAATGAGGACTTTGCTTGGATGTCTCATGAAAATAAGATCAAAATAAAAAAAGTTACATCATGACTCTGATTTTCTACTTTTAAAAAATGTTATTAAAAACAAGGCAAAACTACCTCTTTCTGCTTTTCTGCATCTCAGTGTAAATCCTTCTGAACAGAATTTGATATCTACATTCTGTAGCATTCATGATTTATCTAACACAAGTTCAGACTATTTTCTCCAAGACAGCACAATTTTCACTTTCATATCATGTAGTTACTGTAAACAGCCATAGGCTGTTTGAGAGGAAAGACATTCAAGATGATTTTGTATTTTAATATAACCATTACAAATAGCTCAATACTTTTTTCTCCTTTATTTTTTCTTTTAGACTTAGTAATATTTTGCCAATGTGCTAGAAAACAATGTTATTTATTTTCCCCAATATGAGGAAAACATGAGACTAGGTCTCATTTTCAGCACTGGCCTGGAACAGGATTTGAGTTACAGCAGTTCATAAATGACTTCATTTATATTTTATGCTGCTACACCGAATGGATCCAGCAACCTCTTTGGGGAAAGACTAGAAAATAATCTCACATGCATTACCTAGCTTATTACATTTTGGGCTTTGTTGTTCAATATCGTAATAAGAAATTGAAAATACACAATCAGAATGCTTTGATTTGCTTTATTTTTGAAGGTATAGTCCACTTTGTAGATTTTAAGAGTCAAATAATTATTTTTGGAGCTTAGAATGGAAAATGGTTCTCATAGAAACAAAAATTTCAAAAATTAATTTATTGAAATGGAATTCGAGAGGTTTACTAAATATAACTGCCTGTTCCCATTATCTGTGGATTGAAAAGAAAATATTTCTTGGGTTTTTTTAATGTCAAGTCTGTGCAGTTCTGATAGTGTTATAAATTATAGATCTTCTTTTGCTCTTAACAATAAATATCAGAAAACACATCTAAATATTTTTACATTTTTTTCTTTACAAAACATAATCTATTTTTTTCAACTGGGGGATCAAAACCTTAGACAAATAGGAGCATTATTATTCAGATTTCAATTAAAATTGAGAAAAAAAGTATAGAAATCCTTATTTGAGAGAAAAACAAAGCAAGAATTACTAAGCCAAGTTTAAAGAGAGAGGGCAAATACACTTAATTATATATTCCAAATCAATTATTTATAGCAATAGCTGAAGTACAATTGGACAGTGTAGCAGTAGATTCTCATCAGAAACTGTCTAAAAGTGGATTTATAAAGGAAATCTTAAAACATGTTTCTGTTCTAAACAAAGCACATGAACTACCTCTCTAATAAACTGAAAGTGTTTCCAAGAGGTAATAATTCTGGTCTGTGTTGGGAGTCTATTCAAGGTAACCTAACTCATCCTTCAGGCTTGAATGAATTTCCCTTTTGAGATCCATTTCTGGTTTTCTCTGTATTTGCTATAAAAGCAGCCTGGGTGACTACCAGGCTAGACAGACTAAATTATGCAAATGAGAGCATATCTCAAGTGCTATTTAATCTGTTTTTCATTTACTTACATTTCTATTCAAAGTTCTCAGGTGATCTAAACAGAAAATAATTTTGAGCTATGTGGCCTTTTCCATATGCTGGGAAAGTATGGATATTTAATGTGCAGTAATGGTGCTATCAACAAATTTTGAACTGTTCTAAGCCCTCAAGAGGAAGAAGTTCTCAGTTTGAAAGCACTGAACTCAAATTCAAACTGACTGTAAATTGTCACCTAAGCAATATTCTGTTTATATTATCTTCAAAAATAAGCTTATCTTCAGTTCAAGGATATGACCTTTGAGACAGGAATATTACTTATAAAATTTAAGGTCTAAGTTCAATAGTGTATGAAGCAAAGATTTTATGAGTATCCAGACCTTATGGAGCCAGTGTTCTTGACTCTGATTTTGGGAGAAACTTCTTCTTCCTAACAGAATACAAATAATAAAATCATTTTGAAATCAAAAATCCAAATACTGCAAACAATGCAAAAACAATGTTTTTAATAGAAAATTATGACCTCTTAAAATGAACAGATAAGTGAATGTAAATATTTCAAAAGTAATGTTGACTATAAAGAAAATATTGCAGTTAATAATAAAGAAAATATTGCACAGATAATAATCATGTTAATAGTTAAATGCAAATTTCATAGAGTCAGGGAGTTTTTCTAGAATTTTTTCTTCCCAAAAATATTTCCTTTTTTTCTAAAATGTCACTTTGTGCTCATTATCCTCAGACAAAGAAACATGGAGTTGTAAACTCCTGTCTCAAAAATTTGCCCTTCAAATGTCAACAATGTTTATCCATAGACTGGAAAACCTATAATGAAATCATATTTTGTTTAGTCCCCCACATCCAGATCATTAATGCAGCCTTGCAGCTAAAGTTCATTTTGGTAAAATGTTATCTTTAAGTAATGATATTTTTTTCATTAATTGGTCATCAAATCCCTTTTCTTTTTTTTCTTTTTTTTTTTTTTTTAATCTCTTGGGTTATACTTATCCATTACTGCAACCTTCCACTTAATCTCTTTCTGCTATCTAGTCAAAAAGATTATTGAAATACTGCCTTACTGTCTGTCACAGATACTTGTCTCATGCATGCCATCAATCCTGTATAAACCTGTTTCTAAGATTTCTCTCTTTGAGAAGTAAAAACAGATAGAGGAAGTCTGGTCCTACAAGGATAGTGTGAGGTACTACCATCTTTATTACTTTTGAATTTTATTTAATATTAACTCTTAAATTACAGGTTAAATCACAGAATCATTGAATAGTTTAGGTTGAAAGGGACTTCTAATAGTCATCTAATCCAACACTCCTGGAATAAACATGGACATCTTCAACTAGACCAGGTTGCTCAGAGCAATGTCCAAGCTTACCTTGAGCTCCAGGGATCGAACACCCACCACGTCTCTGGGAAACCTGTGCCACTGTTTCACCATGATGATATGACCAGTATTCTTTTGGGGCCCGTTCTGCTGAATATACATATCTCATTAATTACTTCATTTCACCTTTTTCAACACTCACTATTTGTCCCTTCATGGCTACTTCATTTGCAGCCTTCACACAGTCTAGATTTTCCACCTTCTGTCATGACATAGATGATATTTGGAATAATTGTTAAGTTAATTTCCATAAAACTATCTTTTCTGTCACTTTAGAATCTCCAGTACACTGAGCTGCTCACTGAAATATCCAGCTGTGAAGTGGATTTTCTGGTGGTTTGTTTTGTGTTACTCCACTATTGTTTTGTTTATTTCGTGTGTGTGTGAGAGAGTAGATAATTGAATCTACAATATTAAAGCCTTTAAAGTAAGACCCATTGCTTCTGTTCATTAGGAATATTGAGTTGTGGAAAATGGAACAGAATTTCAGCTGCTGGCCACTATGCAATCCCAAATTATTGGCATCAGAATTCATATTTGTGATTTAAAAGATTTTTGTTTGTTCCCATTTGAGTTGCAAAATGAACAATGGACACATTAAGCATTCAAATGTCTCTCAAATTCTTTCAAAGCATAATTTCTAATACTTGGGACACAAAATTCATAACCTAAATATGTTTGATTTAGAAATACAATATAGCCTCCCTAGATAAAATGTTTCAAATTTCAGCTGAATTAGTAAGTCCCACTTTTAGTAATAAGAAACCAAATAAAAGTTGCCTTTCAGATTTTGAAGCAATTCATAGTAACGTGTGCATAACACCTGGACTCAATTCACAAGTATGGGGATGCTGAGTGATGCTTCCTACATCTTTCAAGCTGTGGTCATAACACTTCCCATATCCCAACACCTTACATAGGATTGATCAAGATTTGAGATGTTAAACAGACTTTCTTTTTGACCTCTGACCATAAATACAAATCTACCTACAAGGAGTTAGAGAACTTTATTTCGCCACAGCAGATTACCCAAGGTTTTCCAGGATTTAGGTATTTGCAATGCTTTTTAGCTATAAAACCACCCCCAGTGTTATATCTCATTTAATATAAAACAATATTTCCAAAATACCTACAAGCTGATGACCTAAATTCTCCCTCAAACGTATTAGGTGGGAAATTATTTTAGCATATTTTATTGCCCTTGTCTTGAAAGTGCATTTTTCTGGTGTAAGGAATGCAAACTTGTTGTTAAGCAACACAGGTGTTAACTGTGTCCATGACTGTAAATGATGCCAAGTACTAAAGCTATTTTTTTTTTTCAATTTCTTAAAATCTGTCATTTTTTATGTACCCACTTCTTAATTTTCAAGCAGGTCAAGTAATGGCAGATAATGCCTTTTAATAGAAATACAGATTTAAGGGCTACCCGTACCTTACTTTCTAAGTGTTTTTGTCCTTCCTGCCATAAAAATAAGTGACTAGTTGGTCAAGCAACTAGGAGAATTTGGGTCTTCCATTCTCACTAGCTCTTGACCATTTATACTTATACCTACAGTATAGTAGGTATAAGTACAGTATATGACAGTATATGACATATATGACATAGGTACGGTATATGACATATACTGTATATGACATATATAAGTACAGTATATGACATATAACAATTAATTAGTTTTCTTCTTGTACTCTTCATGTACCTGTGACTTCATTTAGAAGAATTTCTTAGATTTCATGTCTTTAAAGTACCCTTTCTTCTCCATTTCCTCAATAATTTTTTTTCCTGTTTAACTTTCCTGCGTGGATAGTATTGTCTTGTTCCTGTTTTAGACCTGAAGCTGTCAGCAGTGAACTGAAGCAAGGTATTTTCATTCCTGGGATAGGTAGTCAAGTCCTTCTTCCTACTGCATGGGTGATGTTGCTACAGAGTGCAATCCAAACAGAGCTCAGCTTGCTCTGGAGTGTGAGATATCCAGTCAGTGGTTTGGTCTAAGGACATGGAAAAATTCTTATTTGGCATCTTTGTTTTCCTTTCTCAGTGCAGTTTAATGTGCAAACCTTAATTTGTGATATACTAGATATTAAATAAGGAATGTTATTTTCCTACCCTGCTCATGATAAAACACATCTCTTTTGTGTTTCTAGACCCACTAGTTTACACTTCATAACATTTCAATACATCTTGCACTGGTCCTGACAGTTTTCATTCTTTAATTTTTTAAGTAATATATCTTAAAATATCTTCAATTACATGAAATATAGTATATGTATATGGACACACACTAACACATAGAGGATTCATTTTCATGTGTATATTTCTTGTTTTATAGGATATATTTTTTCTTAGAATTAGCTGATACCTGTTATCTGGAGTGGCAAAATCCAGTCTACCACCATTTATTATTAATAAATATTTCTGATTAAAGTCTGGAATTGTTTTAAGACAATATAATTTTGTCAGAAAAAAATGTGGGGAAAATCATGACTTGTGCTGTAAGTTTAGGCTTTTGCCTTCTAGAGAAGACAACAGATAAATCATTGAAATACAGACACCTCTGTAACACCTTTCACACCTGCTTTCCTCTCCCATGTACTGAGAATAGTTCTTTGCACTTGAAACAAATGATGGCAAAGTGTCCTAAAAATCCTGCATGGGGAATCACAGGATAGGCCCCTTGATGGACAGAAAGGAGGACAGTAACAAAAAGGACAAAAGGACTCAGGTAGGATTTTTGCTTCGGTATTGGCACATGAGGCAGACAATCAATAGTCTGCAATAGCAGGGCAACAAATTCCAACATGAAGTCTCAGTTTCAGCAGTCTGAGGCAGCTGAATAAAGCTACAAAATAAACTGCCTGTGAAACAGTAAAATTTTATGCAGCATAGAGTTCTTATAAAGGAAGACCCTTGTGAAAAGAAAAAGGTATAACTTGAAGATTCTGTGTTTTGGCTTTGTTTCTTTTAGTTTGAGGGTGGTTTCTAGGATGAAATTTAAATCGGAAGTGCTTTTAAACTACCAAATCAATTGCATTTATGTATTTAGTTTTCCAAGGAACCTCTGTTTAGGGCATATATCGTGCAAGAACACTGTTTAAGACAGGAATACAACAGCACTGAAAACAGCCCGAATATCTGTCTCACTAGTGACATTCTTCCAAACTAATGCACGCATCACTGTCAATGCCTGCTTTAATGAAATGTTGCTAGCTATTTCCTGTTATCTGTAAAAGCATTCTTGCTCATTCTTTCAATGTGCAAAACCTCTTGAAACACCTGCAAATATTACCATGTCCTTGATCATATTGTATTATTCATCTTGCCCAAAACAATGTCCTTGTGACAAATCAGACAAAGAGTGGAAAGCAAGAACTGCCCTCCTGCCCCAGAACTCCTTCAAATTACATGATACATCTGCAACTTTGGGAAATATGGATAAGGTATTCCTGTGCTCCCTGAAACAGTCACAGATTTTTTGCCTAAAAAGAGCAACAAAAAATGTCCATCTCATGAGGGAATGTGAGGCTGTCAGCACCAGTCTAATTGTAGTGGTTATTGTGTGAACATAGGAAAGGGGCTGATTGGTACTTTTCTTATCAGCCTCACCAGGAAAGCCAAGGGAAAGGAATTCACCAGTCCAATGCAGGAATAAGTCTAGGGCTACACAAAAGGAAATGCACTGAGAAATCCCTGGAATTGTACTTCAATAAGAATAACGCTAATTTTGATTTTAGAGTTTGTTTTAAAATTTAGAGCCTGTCTGTGTTAGAAATTAGATTTATATTTAAAACTGCACAAGGCACTACTTGAAAGCACTTTTTAAAAGTGATATGTTAGAAAAAAAACCCCAACAAAAACCCTAAAAAGATTTAAATACCTGAAATTATAGGATTTTTTTTTAATATTTACTGCCATAGATGTATATATCTTCCTTTTAATCCGGTCAGAAAAAAAAAAATATATATGGGTTTTAGTACATAGAATTTCCTAAAAGAAAAAAGCAGGAATTACATTCTCAAATCCTATTACATAATCCATAACATTTCTATTATTTGGATGTCATAATCTTCATATATGTTGAGTATTCAAAAATTTTCATTAAAAGGAATCACAAATGATCTGCAACTTTCAAATCTATTATTAATTTAGCATTACCACTTATAATTTGGGAGCCAATTGTTTTCGTTCTTCTACCTATAGGACAGATCATATTGAAAAGGAGCAAAACTAATGACAGCATAAATACTGAAAAGAGTTTGTTTACACCATCAGTATTTTCATAAGCAACAGTAAAGTGTTCTATGGAAACATGTTCTGGGAGCCCCTCCAGGGAGCAGGAGGGAAGAGTGTGGCAACACACAAAACTAAACACATGCAAGACCTATCCTTGCCTGGAGTTGGAGATAGATCTTTTAATACACTTTTCCCTTTTCAGTCAAATTACTCAGAATTTTTGTAATCCAACTGGTAGATTTTTAGTAGACTTATTTCTGTATTTGCTTCAGCACAGTTTGACTGTGAAACAATTTTCCTTTTACTTTATCCAAGCAAAGTCACTAATGGTACATTCACATCTCTTTTTCTCTAATTTGTTTACCTTGAAAATATAAATATTGACTCTCAGTAATATTTTTCCTATTTTTTCTATTTTAGAATAACATTTTTCCTTTCCCATAGTGAGCCTGTCTTATCAAAAGAGAATGGAAGGCTCACAATTTAAACTGATTTTCTAGAGAATTTTATAACAAACATTGATGAAGATTTCTGATGTTCTACTGTGTTCGTAGATAGCTTAGGTTTTGGGATTTGGAAGCATTAGCTTTTTCTTGAAGAGTTACACAGTCAAAAATCTCTAGTTTTTCTGAAATCAAGGGACTGTTTCCTTTTTTATTAAGATTTCATTATTAAAACCATTTTACGTAAGTGCCTAGCATGAGGTTCTAAAATGATTTTGTAAACATCAGATATACTTGTTTAGAAAGAAGGAGAATATTTATTTTCTTTGCTTAAATGGCTCAAACACTGTTTACTTGTGATATATTTTTTAAAGAGAGTGGAAAAGCAGTTAAATGATGTTTGTAAAGCGTTCTAAAATACTACGGGGTTACACATAGGGTAAGTATTTTTGTACAGCATTCAAGTGCTAAACTAGCCATGTGTAGATCATTGTGTAGGTTGCCCTGTTTTTTCCAGTCTGTAAAATTACAGAGAAAAATAATTCCAGCCAAGGTTCTGGGGCAAAACAACCTTGGACAGAAGAGTAAGAATTGTAGTCAAACTTAGAGGTAACAGTGCAGCCTGTTTGTCAGTACTCTGAATGTTAAAACTAGAACATTTCACCTGAAAACTTGTTTGAGAAGGAAATGTTTTAAGCTATCCAATAGCCATGTAGAGAAAAAGCATCTGTTTTCCTTTTGATTAAAATAAAACTCACAAATGCTAAGACCAATATTCTGTAATATTAACACAGAGTCCATCCATTCGAAGTCAACTTCAAGATACTGATGGACAGATACCTGTTGCATTAAGAAATTTTTTTAATTTTTAAAGTGCTTAAACGTCCTATGTATTTTTTCCTCCGAAAAGGGTATGTTTTCTTCTGAATGCCAGCTTCTCTGGTTTCAGTTGCTTATTTACAAAATACTGGTTATACTGATCTGGTTCCTTATCCAGTCAAGGGTCAATAAATACTGCACATCTTACACGAAAAAATGATGAGCTTTCAGACAGGAAATGAATACAAGGAATTTAAAGTTTATTTTATCCAAAACTGAGTTTGAACTTTACCTCCTAGCAGTGTAAGTCTGGTATAGATCATTGACAATGAGCAAAAGATCCATTTAATCATTGAGAAGAAGCTTGGCTTCAAAAATATTGGACATAGAAACTGAGACAAATGTAGCCTGCCAGTTTTGATCTATTTTTCAGACTCTGAGCAACTTAGCACTAGCATCTATAAAATATTGTTCAATCTTCTAATTTCTATTCAAGGATGACTGGAATCAGCTTAGCTTGTGTAGAAACCTTGACCAAAGGGACAATTTTATTATTTGTAGTATTTTTAGACATTAAACTAGTGTTCTACAACCATGATGCTTTGTTCTTTATGTTTTCTTATTTGATTCTTATTTGATTTCTTATTTGATTGTCACTTGATTATTTCAGGAGCAGAATTATATTAACTATCAGATATAATAATGTTTAATTATATAATATGATTATTTTCTAATAATTTGTAGATTGAAAAATGTCAAATTTGGTTGCCTGTTGTAATCACATAATTAAAACCTTGCCCTTTCTTAAAAATACATGGCTATCAGCTGAGCATGGAAGACTTTCACTGTCACAATAAGAGGCCTGTAACAAGATGTGCAATGATGACAGTAAAGTCACATCAGATGAGGGGAAACTTACTATTCAAAGGATATTTTATTCTAATTACTGTTGTATTTCATTGATTTATAACTTTCAAGTAGGTTTTCTTCATTTTTTTCCTTCAATTAAGTATTACAGCACAGTGAGAAATGTTACCAGATCAATATTTTACTGTTTCATGATAGAGCTTGTATTGCATAGGTCCAAACTGAGCAACCCATGCTGCTGTTCAGCTCTCTTGAATCACCTTTTCAGACTAAACCACTTTAATATCAATAATCCCAGCTCAGCTAAATGATTCCAAATAATTCCCATTCAAATTGATAGTCTTTCCAAGAAATAGCAATTGAAAACAATTGGCTCAGGAATTGTACAAAGCATATGTTTACAGTATTTTTGCCCATTTACTGAAATTGAGGGAGCCAATGGGCACAGAAGGTTGAAAATGAACAAAACTTGTTTCAGTTATGCATGGTTAGAAGATGAGTAGCCAGTTCATCAACTCACTGGAGCATGCAAAATTAATTTCAATTATACCTTTAATGACAGGAGAAACCTGTGTCACTTGTCTTTTGTTTCATTTACTGCTGCAATGATTTTGTTAATCTGTCCTGTGTAAAGGAAGTTTATTGTAATAATTTGTGCAGGCTTCTGAATATGTATTTTAAAGGTAAAGAAAATTTTGACTTGATGATGGAGATGACAATGACTTTTATAACCAATATAAATTTGGTTAAAAAGTTGCTAGATCTAGTGGACTTCAGGGCCCAAGAAATTTTTACTCCACAGCCACTCTCACTGGCTTTGGTGCACTCTTAGAGCCAGTGATTCCCCCTCAGTCTGACAGATGGGAAGCTGCTCCAGCTCTGTGCCCTCAGGTCCACCTGGTAGCAATGTTGGGAAGCTACTCCATGCATTCTGGTTCAATCACATGTACAGAGTGCTTACAAACAGTCACACTGACCCACCCAGGTGGAGATCACATGGATGCCTGGTCCACATAAGCACAAACAGCACTGAAACAAACATACACAACACAGGAGTCCCAGTCTAGCTCTTTATTTCTTGCTGGTCAGAATTATGAATAAATGGAGTAAGTGGAATATGCACACATAAAGAACACTGGTGTCTTCTTAGCTGGATCCCTAGTCCTTGGTTTCCTCCAGCTGCTGCTCCACAAACCTTCATGACCTTCACAATTATTGTCCCACTTTAACAGCTGGCATGCAGACCACTTGTTGCACAAAGGGATATTGAGACAAATTGATATTCACAAAGATTTACTGGAACAAACTGTATAGCTGCTGGCACACCTCAACTCTAATAGTGAAATTATTGTGGAAGAAATGTCTTTGTGGAAGAGCAATATAAAGAGAGAAACAAAGAGAGAAAGGAAGAGAGAAAGGGAAAATTCTCCAATAGCTATACAGGAGTCCCAGATGTGTCTTCCTCTGAGAGTGGTTATCAGCAGTGTATCAGGTGGTGATGGCAGTGAAGATGATGATCATGATTTTTCAGTAGTACTATACAATTTTGTTTGGAACCTGAGAAAATTCTCTATTGGTTGATCCAGCTTCTGGCACTGTTTTGCAACATATTAATTGGAGCTGCACATTGATTGGAAGTTAAGAGTCTGCACACAGGTATTGTTGAATTCTATTTATCAATCATTTAAATTACTACAATCTACTTTGATGTGAATCAGGCCTGATTCTCTCCACTGTAAAGCTAAATTTGCCAAGATAAGATATAAAGAAAAGATGGAAAGAAATGTGATTTGATGCCAATGCTATCATTATACTGTTTAGAACCTAGCATAGACAGAATTTCAGGATTTTGCAGGTGCAAGACCCCAAACAAGACTAAAATTCTTTAGCAGATCATAAAATACAAACTTATGTGGAGCAAAGAGGACACTACTGTGGAAAACCAGCAGTAGCAGAGTTTAAGACAGAACAAACTGAGGTGATCAGGACCAGGGGTCAGTCAGACAAGCATGCAGATCACCAACCTGTTTACACACCACTCTCTTTTTTTCTTGCCTTTGCCTCTTTTTTCAGAGACATGTTCCTCACTTTTGCACCCCCCCTCCACCCTGCCATTAGCCCTCCCCTAAAGATCCTGTACATTTTATATAATCCTAAAATTCTCTTATTCCTGGACCTCATAATAAATCTTATTCACGTTTAGGCAATAATCTCCCTTGGTTTGTGTGGCCTTCGGACTCCTGTTTATCCCATTGATGCAACTTGGTGGATTTTACACTAGGGAAAAAATGTCTAAGAAAGATTTGATCAAAAATTAACCACATACAGGAGAAAATATATTTTCTCCTGTATATGGGAAGACTATAATCTGTGGAATAAAACAAAACAACACCACCTCACCCCCCCAAAAATACATAAAAAAATCAAAACAAATAAAAAAAAAGGCAAAAAACCCCCACATATATTTGGAGAACACAGAGTTTATATAAGTGCTAGTGCTTATATACTCTTTATATTCAGAAGCAGCCCTACTGCAAAAAACTTGCTGATGACACAAATTATTGTTCTACCAGTGTGTGACAGTCCAGCTTGGTAAAAGTATTGTTGGAAACTTGAGAACTAAGGCAGAGTTGAAAGGGCCCTGGCTCTTTGTTTCCTAGACTGGATGCTTCCTTCTGTGTCATCTGTTCACTCTTTCACATGTCATACATTCCATACTGGAAAGAAAATCTCACAGAACTTAAAAGCTCATCCTGTGCATTATTTTTGTCACTGCCAATGACAGCTTGTTTAATGCACCACTGCAAAAGTCCCATCACTTTCCTATATTATTTTTCCAATAACATTGTATAAGTATGAACAGAATAGCATAAATTTCTTAGAAAATTGACAAGCATATCTGTGTGCAGAACTAAAATGTAGAAAGCTTCTGTGGGCTTCAGCAAACACTTAACTTGATAACTGATATGATAAATATAAATTCAAAGCATTAAAAGTGACAATATTATCATGAAGTAATAAGATTTTGGAGCAGAATTTGATTTTACTTTTCTCTCCCCATAAATTAAGAATAAAATTTTCAATTTTTTTTTTCCCTTGGAAACATGTTTCTTCTGATAATAAATGAATCAGGAAAAAAATGAAATATGAACTTTTCACATAGTAATCTGAGACTTCAGTTGCAGTGTTAGAACAGATATTAATGTATTTCCAATTGACTCATGCTGATTGGAAATGTAATAGAGAAATGCTTAAATGTTTAATGTCTTTCCTTTGTCACACAGTTGGAATCATAGACACTATTGAAATAGGTAGGAAACACACAAAACCCATTTTTTTGGTATTTGTAAATTAGGTCTTTAGAAATCAACAGGTTGGATCCACCTCATACTGAAAAAGTTGCAATTCTCATTTGAGGTTTACTCTTTGAACAAGTTAGACAGTCATTATATTTTATCCTTTGATAGTCTGGGACTGCTGATTTTTTAACACTTTGAGGTTTTATCAGGTTATTCACAAATTATGCCTTTTTCTGACCTAATTGATAGATATTCATATATTTCCATACCAAAACCAAATGAACTTGCAAATGTGCCACACTTCCCAGAGGTGAAGAAAAGGACTTCAAAGATTTGGAGGGGATTTGTATAAATCAGATATTGGCAAATGTTCATTCATTTAGAAGATTTATTTCCTCACTGATTCCCTTAGTTTGGATTCAGCTTTAACCTCCTTGGTGTATTGTTTAAGGAAATCTGGTTGGTGACATAAAGCATACAGAGAGCAGTGACAGCTCAGCCTGAAGGGAACAGGACTGCTCCCACAGGACTTGACACTGCACTTGGCACTGAAAAAATGGGAAATACAGAAGTCAGAGTACTTCAGTGCTTTTCTGCATGGTTAACCATACTTCTCAATGAATCTTTAGGGAAGTGTCTGATAGTCTTACAGCACACATTAGTGGCTCTTAAACGTCCCAGAAAATGTTACCTTTTGAATCCCAGCAGACCATCTCTGCTGCTGAACACTGTTGAATCTCAAATTTTTCCAAGACTGTGATGCACGAATGTTGTTCAAAACAGAAGAGGAGGGGGAAGGGAGGAGAGGTGTCAAATATCTTTGTGAATCTGTGAAGTACTAGCTCTAGGGATTTGTTTTGTTTTTCTGTTTCAGATTCTCATTCATACAAAGCTCTTCTGCTTTGTTAAAACTGCCATGCCATTGAGATTTAAGAATTGGTGGAACCCAGAGTATTGTCTCAAGAATGATATCCCACACAGAGTAAAACTGATTATCTTCTTTATGTGACCCCCTCTATTTGGCATTGCTGAGTCTGCTCCTCCAGTACTATGTCCAGGGGTGGGCCCCTCACTGCAAGAAACACACAGAGGTGCTGGAGCATGTCCAGACAAGGGCAACGAAGGTTTGAGAGCTCTGGAGTGCAAGTCCTGTGAGGAGTGGCTGAGGGAGATGGGGTTCCTTAGCCTGGAGAAAAGGAGGCTCAGGAGGGGCCTTAACTCTCTCTGCAATTACCTGAAAGGAGGCCACAGCAGGATGAGGGTGGGTCTCTCTTCCCAGGCAAACAGCAACAGGGCAAGAGGAAATGGCCTCAAGCTGCACCAGAGGAGGTTTGGGGTGGACATCAGGATGAATTTCTTCACTGAGCAGGCAGTTAAATATTGGAACAGGCTGTCCAGGGAAGTGTTTGAGTCACCATCCCATTGAAAGTGTTCAATGACTGGATGTGGAATTTAGCATTCAGTCAAAGGTGTTGTTGAGTCAAAGACTGGACTCAATAATCTTGGAGGTCTTTTCCAACCTTAATCATTCTGTGTTTCTATATTTGTGAAAGTGTCACGGTAAAAAACTACAGAACTGATCACTGGCAAGATAACTGCAGATAATTATAGAAACTATGTTTTAAAGGATCATATTTATGTTTTGATATTGAATGTTTAGTGGCAACACATTTATATTTTTCACTTGTACCTTATAGTGTTGAGTTTACCAGATGTCTCAGATTATACCAAGTTTCAGATTTTACTGCAGAGAAATAATAAGGATGATGCTGACAGAAACAGCAGTGACCAAAATCCAGAATTTAAATTTCTAGAAAATCTACAAAATTCCTTTCATAAAAAGTGAAAGCAAAAAAAAATTAGAATTTTAGGTCTGAAGGCAAACTTTGTAGTTCCAAAATGTTTTGAAAAAACGCCATGGTCAAGATCAAAATGAATTAACATTTTAAGAGCTGAAACCAAAAAACCAGGAAACTTGTCTACTAAAAAATGTTTTGGCAATCCACATATTTCCTAGATTTGCTAAAGCAATATTTTCAGAAAATCATAGTTTTATCACTCCTTTTTTTTTACTCCAACATCCATCTTAACTTGTCTTCAGGACCAAATCCTTATCATGATTTCCATGCCACTCCACTAATTCATACTTTGAAAACCTTGGATGAGTTGTGTGATTGAAGAAATGTGATTTTTGACATTAGTGGTGCATAAAATGCAGTGCATACCAAGCCCCTGCTGGAGTGTCTCTTTATGTAAAAAAGCTCCAACATGATTTAGTGAGTAAAGAAGTAATGTTACATTATATTCAACCAGGCATTCACCGTGTTATACTTTCTACAAAAGGCAGAGTACATAAAAATAAAGATGACACATTAATTCATAATTGCAATGGGACTGGCAGGCCCTGAATGCATACTTCAGTGCACTTACTTTTGTACCTGTCTTAGCTTTCTGTATGCTGTACTTTGAAGCCTCTTATGAATCTGCAGAAATTAGAAATCTTTTGAGTTCACTGCAGATTGTTGCATCAGGAAAGTGGTTTTTTTTTTTTTGTGCAGTTTTATAAAGTTTTTATAAAACTTTATAAAACTGCACAAAAGTTATATATTTTTATTAGTTTTAAAGTTTTTATGCTATGTTTTTTCTCTAAATATTGATAGCTTTCAAAACCTAAAAAGATGAAGAGTGGATGTATCCCATATTTGCACTTGGAAGAAAAACATGAAATCTGTGTAATAGAATTCCTTTATACAGAATATGTGGAAACATGCATAACCAACCCAGAAGTGCAAATAAATCCTACTCTGACTGGTTTTCAAAGTATAGGGGTTTTTTTGTCGATCATAACTACAACCTTGGAATTGTACTGATTATTAATCTCTCTGGAAACTAGTCAAAAACTATGATAAGATTGACAACACAGGCCAAATTGAGTAACTTTGGAAAGTGTCTTAAATGAGTAAATCTGCTGAATACATTAGGATTTTTTTTTTTTAATTTTAAAAAAATTTTTAAAAACTTTTAAAATACACTTGAAATTCTCACAGTACTGTGAGCTATGCATGTTTTGGTACTTTATTTATGTTGGAAAATAGTTTTATTCTATATTTTCTGTTCTGAACATAAATACATAAAACTAAAATATACAGTTACTTTGAAATTCAGAGGATTTTTGATCTGATTTTTGCTTGTTTTAGGAGGCATTTTACTAAAATTTTCTATTGAAAATGTACTTGGTACTTCAGGCTCCATTACACCTCTCCAGCAATAGATTGAGAGAAAAAAGAATTATTGTAAGGTATTTTCTGTTTTATTCATCTGGTTGTTGAACAATAATGTAGTGTCCAGCTGTGTCCAGTAAAGAAATTGTATTAAAAAAAGGATAATATATATATAGCACCTATTTTTTTAAAAAATGTAGTATTAATATACTGGCATATACTCAAATTGGTACAGTCCACAGAAGTAGAGAACAACATTGCACACAGCTGTGGTGATTTGTGTACTGGCATTCACCACCTGTAGAATGGTCCTTCACATTTAAAATCTTTTTTTATGGCAATGCAAATAAAATTTGCTTTATGTTTGTATTATGTTGTACTGATAAATGCTATGGGTTGTTTTATTTTATTTTTTTTTATTTATTTTTTTTTTTTTAATTTAGATGGAAAAAGAAAAAGAAACAGAAAAAACACCAAAATGAAACTTGGTGAATTCTGAAGTCTTTTTTTATTGAAAGTCTAGTAATGAAGATAACATTAAGATAATAGTCAGGTGTTGATAAGCACAAGACTAAATGAGTAAGGCAGGAGTAAATAAACTATATTGTATACTGTGGTATAAAATGAAGAGCTATTGCACTCAAAAAGTGTGAAGGGATAGACATATTTGCACAAGAAGAGATAGATATGTCTGCCCAATCATCTGAAAAATATCGGATCCAAATATGTTGTTTGTTAACTTTCTTAAATTTGGTTTAAAATTTTTGCATGTGCTGTATACTTGGTGAAATATTTCCAAAATATAAGTGGTAGTCTCTTTTCTTCAGCTGTGACCATTTTTAAAACAGTTTTTGATCCTGATGCCTAATTGTGAGATTATTTTTTCTGAAATTAAGATGAATTTGAAAAACTGGCTCCAAAGGCACAATATAATATGTAATCACTTATATCAGATCTGTTTTAAATTAGTATGATTTGCCAATTCCACAGCTAATATTTTAGCTCTTCTGGCAGTTGTGTGAAACTGCACTTTTCAATGTTCAAAAGCCACCACCAGTGTCAATGGGTTAGTTAAAGCAATGCCAGCACAGATACAGCATATCTATTGCACAAAAAAAGATATTGAAACTCATACATTTTTTTTTAGGAAACTTCTATTTAAATGCTTTGCTGAATTCAATGCAAGTTGCTTTATGTTCATACATGATGACAACTTGAGCTTCTGAAAGAGAACATTTTTGCCTCACAGTTGACTTGAGGCAACTGGAAGGTAAATATCTCAGTGTTTACCAGAAATTGCTCTGTTTTTCTAAACATCCTGATTGAACCATTTTCCTTTAGGAGAAGATGCTGCTTTTGAAGGAGTTACCTCATGTTTGCATTTGAATGAACAGCTGTCTGGGGAATAGCTAGTAACCAGTTGTAATGGAATGAAGCATGCTGCTAAACCTTATGACTTCCAGACTGAATGCCTAATTTTATGACATTAACCTTGTTTAGTAAATTAGCCCAACCTGTAGTCAGAGTCTAGAAGTTTCAATGTTAAAATTTTAAAATGCCCAAAACAAAATATTCAGTGTGTATATAAAAAAAACCCCTACCAACTGCAAAGAAGAAATATGTATCAGACAAGAAATTCAGGAACAAAATTCTATTTAATTAGGAATTTACAAGGATGCTTTCAGAAAATCTAGGCTACATATGCTGTATTATATATTATTATTATATCCCATATTATTTCAGTTCAAGTGCTGTCTTAAAAGAAACAGCTTTTCAGCATGCTCAATACATTTTCTTCTGAGGTCTTAATTTAAAGGTGATGGGTTTTAGACTTCCATGCATTTTGTCAGTACCCATCTTTCCTGACACAAAAAAGATGCTGGCCTGTGGGAAAGACTCCAGAGAGCCACAGAATTGATCACAGGGCTGGAACACTTCTCCCTTGAAGACATGTGGAGAGGGTTGGGGCAGTTCAGCCTAGAGAAGAGATAGCTCTGGGAAGACCTTGTAGCAAATCCTAGGACATAAAGGAGGCCCACAAGAAAGAGGAAAGAGGAGCTTTTCACAAGGGAATGTAGTGATGGCCAAGAGGGAATGACCTTAAACTGAACTTATTAGGTATCATCGAATAGATTAGATATCAGGATAGAAATGCTTTACTGTAATGGTGATGAAGCACCTGAAGAGGTTACTCAGAGAGGTGTGGAATTCCCAGCCCTGGAGATGTTCAAGGCCAGGCTGGATGAAGCTATGTCTTACCAGATCTGCAGTTACAATAGCCAAATAACATTTTATTCCTTCTTAAATATGTCATCACTGAGGAATTACCAGCATTTCTGATTGGCCTGCCTTTTGCCAGCAGCACGTGTGTATTGGAATCAGATGGAATTGGCTCTGCTGGATTTGGAGGAAGCTTCCAGAAGCTTCTCAGAGAAGCCAACCCCGTAGTCCCTCACAACTATATCCTTGTCAAACAAAAACGGGCTTCCCTCTAGAATAAATTCTTGTTATTGCCTTTGTTTTGAGGGATGTGGGAGGGATTTTGAAGAAAAAGAAATAAAAACAAACATAAAAACCCCCAAACTGAATCAAAAACCCACAACAATTTTTTTTTTTTTTTTTTTA
>VZRH01000154.1:317432-335172 GCA_013397555.1 Urocynchramus pylzowi | reverse complement strand
AAAAATTTTTTTTTTTTTTTTTTTTTAGAGAAGTAGTTTCTGATGAAAGGATTTGGAGTTACTTCTTGTTTCATTGTTATTTTGCTTTTTTTAAAATTAATGTCCTGAATTTAGGAAAAAAAAGACACTCAAGTTTACTTGGGGTAAGTTTCTAGAAACGTAATTCCTTTGCTATTCAATAATTCAGAGAGACCTTTGTGAATTATCTTCTAGTGATTATAGAAGACAGAAGAGAGAATTGACTGAGTAAATGAATATTAATTTTATTCTGAGCAACTGGATGATTAAAACCTTCTAAATTTAAATAATCTCTCTAGGTTATGCTCACCTGAATCTATAAGAAAAATGAATTTATAGTGGAATGTTGGACAAAATAGACCTGGTCCATAGAAACACCTTACTTCTGGTAAACTAAAGTAAAAATGGGACCATATTGCCACTGATTTCTTACTGTGGTTTTGTTTATTTTGTTTTGTTTTGTTTTGTTTTTTAATTCTACCATACCTGAATATCTCAGGAAAAATTTTGGTCATTTAAAGTAATTATTTAGAGAGAGGAATCATCTGAATATTTTCTGTAACAGTATGCAGGAGACAGCTAGAGATGCTGTTCTGCATTTAACAACATCTTGCATACAGCTGTGAATAATTGTACCCATGCCAAGCAGGCTGTGGATTACCATTAGATGAGGAAAACATTAGCCAGTTTATATTTAGTATCATAAATCTTGAAAACTGGAACAATGCAAAAGGCTTTTACATGACGGACTTGATCTTTCTGTTTAAAGAATCATGGTCTCAGAAACTGGAAAAAAAATAATAAAAGGAATAGAATTTTCTCAAAAAAGAAATAAAAAAAAGAGAGAATGTTTTCCCTAATACAGTAACTTCCTTCCATTACATTAACTCCCTTCCATCCTTACCCTATCTGTTTTAATTGACACAATGCAATCAATGAGCATTTGCATGACACTGAAACTGTCCCCTGTTGTTGAGGGTAGAATACCTATTATTCATTCTGAATGCAAATTTTTCATCCACTGGAAAATGAATGTCTTCAATTCACATAGAAAATATAACCATTTTCACTTTAGGTGTTCTGTCTTCTACCCACATTTGTACATATATATATATATATATATATATACACTGGTGATGTGCAGAACTTGTACAAATTTTCTTTTTTGCAGTAAAACATTACTATTTATTCATGCAGAACCAGACACTCACCCACCTGTCATGAAGAACCCCTAATATACTACTCACAGTATTACAAAATCTGTCCATTTACTTTTTCTGGGTATTTGACAGACATTCATGTGTTCTTGTAGACCACTATGTATACACAAAGCAGCTACTTTTTCCAGAAGTGGCTAGTTTGGGAAGACTACCAAACCCTCCTAGAAGAACTACTGCAACATACTGTTTAATGACCTCCATTCCATTCAGTGACAAATATTGTATTTGTCTTATGTGACCATTTTGTATCAATACAAAATTATCAGTAATTATAGGAAAACATAAAAGTAACTTCAATGAATAGAAACACTTCAGAAGATGGAAAAAAACATTTGTTAAAGCTAGAGTTCTCATTGCTCTAAACAGACTGCTGCTGATAAATAAAGTAATTACATAAGCTAAAATGCCTTAGCATAAAAAGGACCTTTTTGTTGAAGCAAGAGGAGTTTGTCCTTAAGTCTGTTCAACTTCACAGATCCCCAGCAAAAAAATCATAACAATTTCATCCAAGTGCCCTTGTAAACTGTGTTACTGAATAGCTGTTTTTGTTTTTTCTTGGTATTCCCCACACAAACATATCCATTGTTAAGATATGCATCATGCTGATGTTTCTTGCCAGAGAGTCTCAGAAAAGGTCAACACAGATTTGAAAAACAAAAAAATTATAAACCTAATTAGAGTAGGGTGAGTTGCTTCTGACTTCACTTGTAAGCAGTCTCTGCTTAAGTCTTTGGCATCTTCTTCCTTTATTAAAAAAGAAAAGGGGAAAGAATCATACTCCTATCTGTACTTCAAAACTAACTTTCAGAATTCTGCTTTGGACAACAACTGAGATATCTTATTTCCCAGGAGTAGATGGTGCCTTTTATTAAATTGATTAAGAAAGAAAAAAGATTTAATTTAGTTTTTATGTGTTTTTCTAACTGTTCTAACTGCTCATTATGTTGGATGACTGATGACTTCATCATACGTTGTGGGTTTTTTTCCTAAGGCAAGCAGTTCTTTTAAACTATAAGACTTGTCATTATTGCTTATGCATACAGAAGCTTTAGTTACTAGGTTATTATTTATTTGACATAGAAAATTTTGAGGACTTTGCAGGGTTTGTTACTCTGTTCTCACTGAACATGTGCATTTAATTCTGAACCTTAGATACCACAAAAGTATTAACGCATTCTTGTAATTATGTATTTGCTAATTATTGCATTAATTAATGTCTGTATAGAGCTGTACCAAAAATGTTAAGTTTGTGATGTATTTCACCTATAGGGAAATCCATCAGTATCTACAGGATCATAGGATCACAGAATCACAGAATGGGTTGGGTTGGAAGGCACCTTAAAGAGCATCTATTTTCTATCCCCCTGCTCTGGGGCAGAGACACCCTCCTCTAGACTGGGTTGCTCAAAGCCCCATTCAACCTCTCCTTGAACACTGCCAGGGATGGGGCAACCACAGCTTCTCTGAGCTATTTGTTCCAGTGCCTCACCACCCCCATGGGAAAGAATTTCTTCCATATATCTAAGCTAAACCTACTCTCCTTCAGCTTGAAGCCATTCCCTCTTGTCCTGTCACAACAGGCTCTTGTAAAAAGTTTCTCTCCATCTTTCTTGTAGGCTCCTTTCAGGTACTGGAGGGTCACAATTATGTCACCCCAAATATGTAAAGAAGACTTATCTTCTCCAATTCTCTCAACCTTTCCTCATAGGAGAGATGGTCCAACCTTCTGATCAACTTGGTGGCTCTCATCTGGACTTGGTCCAACAGGTGCTGATCCTTCTTATGTTGGGGACCTCAGAGCTGGATGAAGGACTCCAGGTGGGGTCTCACCAGAAGGGAGAGAGAGGAAGAATCACTGCCTCCTGGTCAGGCTACTATTGATGCAGGGCAGCTTTGGCTTTGATGCTGAGCTTTGGCTTTGTGAGCTGTGAGTGCACATTGTCGAGTCATGTTCAGCTTCTCATCTGCCAGTACCCACAAGTCCTAGCAGGGCTGCTCCCATCTATTCATCCCCAGCCTGTTTTGATACTGGGTGTATCTGATCCAGATGCAGCACCTTGCACTTGGTCTTTTTAAACCTCATGAGATTCCCTGTCCAGGTGCCTCTGGATGACATCCTGTCCTTCAGGTGTGTCACCACACCACTCATCTTGGTGTCTGCAAATCTGCTGAGGGTGCACTTAATTCCTTAATCTATGTCATTAATGAAAATATTAAGTAACACTGACAATACAGACCCCTGAGGGACACCACTTGTCACTAGTAACTATTGGGTAGGTCTCTGAACTGTTAACCACTCTGCTTTGAATGCAACCATCCAACCAAAATCTTATCCATCAGTCCACAGGGATCTATGGCTAAAACTGATCATGTTAGCCAAGGTTCTCTTTAGAATTATTGTGGGGACGTTTCAAACTCAACATAGCCGCCAGCAGTTTGTTTTATTTTTAATGCACATTGTAGAGTATTTCATGCTGTCAAAGAGCCAGTGCTTGATTCTGGGAGCTGCTTGTAAGACAGTTCTGGTGTACATTTGGTAGGATGGTGATAAGAGGATGATTCGGACATTCCATAATTCTTGTGCCTCCATCTGTGGGAATTTTGGCTGGAAACCCTAGAGTACTGAGTATAGGAGAGGAAAAATAATTCAGCATTTGGAGGTTCAGCATCAGAACTCACACAAAATACATCCAATGATCACCATTATAGCGGATACAAGCTAATATACCATCTGTATGCAGAAATTTGGTGCTCTGCAACATTGCTTATTCATTCAAACAGAGATAAAGAGATTGTTTAATGATGGTCTTCATGCCACAGAAACATTAATCTGTAGAGCACAAAAAAGTGAAACAAAACCCAAATAACACATCCCCTCTCATCACTTAAGAGAGATTGGATGATTTTTTTCAAATATGACAAAATGAGTATTTGCAGCACTAATACATCTATTAAATATATCACAGAGTGTATTGACCACCATCTTATGAACAGTTTAATCTTCATATTTTTATTGGAAGATGTCAAACTCTTTGTTTTATAAAATACTAAATAATCTAATTTGCATGGGCCATCCATAAAAAAAAGGTTTTGACCGTATTACTTTACTCAAAAGCTGAATTGATCAATTCTGGGGAGAACTGATCTTCTCAGATGGAATTCACCAGACCTGTGAATTCATTATAAATACCTGGAGAGACACAATTTGTAATCTGAAGTATCAGTTTGAGGCTTAAACACACCAATAACCTAAAAGGTCTAATTCTCTTTTTCAGCACTTCAGGGTCTAAAACACTCAGAACCCAAATTTTTTTATCACATTTAATTAAACTTCCTAAAGATAAGACCTATAAATAAGCTGGCCTAAATAAATATAAATCTATGTGGCTTTTTATTTGAACACCTTTAAATAATGAGGACTTAGCAAAAAATTAAAAGACAATTTGATTTGACCCAGCTGATCTTTCATTCAGACCTTGGGAAGATCATTGCTTAAGCTATTCTCATCTTTTAGTTTCTAGTCATGACTTCTTTTTCCTTTTAAAATAGCAATTCAGGAAACTCATGAAGATTTCTCACAATTGCTTGGAAATTGAAAAAAATCAGTCATGCGTAACAAGCAGCACATTTGCCATGCACATTCCATAACCTGGAAATCCTGAACAATCCTTCTGACTGTGAGTAGATTAACAGCATGCTGCATGTAGAGAATGTGCTGTGTCTTGGAAGCAGTGATTAATGAGCCTACCCTGCATAGCTGCCATGTGCCTGTACAACATGCCTGACAGCTGGGCAAGTATCAGGTATATCTTTGTGCATGTGTGACTGCCTGGTACATCACATAGCTGAAAAATTTGGTGTGTTTTGAAGGCTGGTTTGATGGCACAGGCACAGACCAGCTGTGATGCATGTGTATGGTATGTCTGGTGCTTTCAAGCATCACAAACTTGCTGCACATGAGTGACGCTGTACAATCATCTTAGTTTTTAGAAGATTCCAGACAGCCCTTATTCCTCCTCAGAAGGGCTGTCTGTACGGAAGTTAATGTTAACACTGTCTGTGTTTGATTCATCCAGAACAGTGCTGACAAAAACATCCATTTCAAATTGGTCCTTTGTTAGAAGATTTCAGCATCTGGCTGGCACATATCACTGTTTGTCATACATCAGTTAGGAATGAAGACAGTGCCATCTTCACTGTCCTGTCTTCTCAATTTACCCTTCAAAGGATTTCTGAAATTTAAGAGGAGCCTTTCTTTCCTTTTAATTTTGTGCTAAAAAAAATTTCCCTAACACTGATGTCTCTTGAAGTTTATTTTCCTTTAAGTCAAGAATGATGGCAAAGATAAAGGTTACTTAATTTTAATGTCAATAACTGTTAATGTCAATCACTAATTTGTCTTGAATGGATATCTGAATATTTTTTTTTCTCAGTACTAAGTGAGAAAATAATTCAGAAATTCTACAGCTTTAATACTATTCACATTAAGAAAGGCAATTTAATTACCTTAGAACCATTTAGGTACTGACCAGTGCTGAATACAGAGGGACAATCACTGCCCTCATCTTGCTGGCCACACTATTGCTGATCCAGGCCAGGATGCCATTGGCCTTCTTGGCCACCAGGGCACACCCTGGCTCATGTTCAGTTGGCTGTCCACCAGCACCCCCAGGTCCTTTTCTTCCTGGCCCCACTCCAGCCACTGCAGCCTGTAGCACTGCAGGGGCTTTTTGTGGCTGAAGTGCAGGAAATGGCACTTGGTCTTCTTAAACCTCATATTGTTGGATTCAGCCCACCTATCCAGTCTGCCTGGGTCCCTCTACAGAGCTATGAGGAGTTTTGTACTTTAATGGGTTTATAGCATAAATTAGGAAGTCATTTGGTTAAAGAAATATTCAGTTCAGAAATGTAGAATTGGACAAAGTAGTTTTAATTGTTTGTATGTCATGTAAGCTTTCAAATTTCTTTAATGTGCTGTCTACTTTGCATTTTAGTTTGATATGTTCTGTAACACTTTCATAATTGTTTGATATGTTCTGTAACACTTTCATAATTTCACACTTTTTACTTACCTTTCCTATTCTTCACCTTCAGTTTGATACAGAAGTGTCTCGTTTCCTGTTCTCTTGCTTTCTGTGGAATTTCTACTTCTGGAAGAGATATCATTGACCAACTGAAAAGAAAGCAATTTTCTATAAACAATTCTAGCCCCCAAAAACTGTTTTCAAAGTGTGTTACCCATCTAGTGCATGAAACTATAGAATGTCTATTGTATTTTTGGGTGCCCTCACGTCAGGGAGGAATGATGAATCTGACTCCATCTTCTCAGAAGGCTAATTTATTATTTGATACTACTATATTATATTAAAGAATATTATACTAAACTAAAGAATATAGAAAAGATACTTACTGAAATATTAAAAAAAACTAATGAAAAACTCGTGACTCTTTCCAGAGTCCCAACACAGATTGGCACCAATTGGCCAATGAGTCAAAACAACTGACACCAGAATCCAATCAGGTAATCAAATAAACAATCAAATAAACAATCTTCCATGATACATTCCACTTGTGTACAAACACAGGAGAAGTAAATGAGATAAGAATTGTTTTCCTTTTTTCTCTGGGGCTTCTTATCTTTTCAACTTCCCAGGGTAAAACTCCTAGGGAAAGAATCATACCCAGAGAATGTGGATACCACAAATGTCCATTTACTTTTTTAGCAGGCAGGGAAAGTAAATGATAAAGTTTGAGGTTTGACAATGGACTTTCCCCCTACGGCTTTGGGAATCATTGGCCTAGAAGCTGGCATTTCTGTGGTTCTACAGAACATAGCATTTATGGAAAGGGTAATCAGATTAAAAACAGACAGTTCTTTGGGCAGATTTGTGTTAGTCCCCAGGCTGGTCCTGCAATTAAGGAGTAAATTAAATTGGATTAGCTTTGAATTTGTCTTGACATGCTATGATGATCAAGCAAAGGCAGTGAAGCATGGGGTGGTCAATCATACTTTAAGTGAAGAGAGAATATACACACTTGATATATCCAATCATATATCCAACATATATCCAATATATCCATTTCTTAAATGCATTTAATCTCTCATGGTTACAATCAAGGCAGGAATCAGATATTTTTTTCTTTAAGCTGGACACTAAAAAGTATATCCTACAGCTTCAGAGCAGCAAGATAGATTCAGCCAAAAATTATTCTCCTTTCTTTTTTTTTTTTAAATATTCAATAGCAAAGCAATACCCTTTGAGCAATTAAACTGAATATTCAGTAGAGAAACTGAAATAGAATAATCACTGAATAATTTGACTAGGAATCGTGCCATGAGAGGAACAGCTATTGTGACATCACGGGAACTAAATGTCCTGGAAAATTAATTTTTCTTTTATTCTGGAACATTTCCTTGGGTCTACTGAGTTTATGAGTGCCCTCCTTTCTGTTTGAAGTTAATTTAAAATGGAGGTGCTTGATATTGCTCATGTGGTGCTTTGTTTTATATGGTGTCAAAGCTTTGAATGGAAAGAACGTTTTTGCATTGTGTAGTGGAAGTTTTTATAAAATAAATTTGAAACATCTTAAAAACATCTTTAGTTTTGGAAGTCTGGGGCCTGATGAAAGGAACAGTCTACATTCAGTTAATTATGAATGTCTAAAAATTATGTATATGGTCCTGAAGAATGGAGAACCATTCTAAGAAAACCAACTTATGTAAGACATTAAATTAATTTCATTCTAGGCAAATTTTTTCCAACACTTTGACTCTGGTTTATCTTGAGAAGCTGGACACGTATTCGAGACCTTAGATAGCTTTTCTTAAACTAGTCTGTACATATCTTCATTATTTGCTGATAATAGCTTTTGGTCTGATTATTGCTTACCTGAAGGTTGTTTTTGCATTGCACCATCTAGATTGTGCTGGGCATTTTCTGTGATCGAGGTTTAAATATTACAGTAAAAATATCATGTGAGTTTTTAAAAATAAGTATAAAATTACTTCAGTGACATTTCAGCCTGAACTGGATTCTTCCTCACTGTCATGGCACAGCCAATAGGTGTCAAAGTAGCAATTCCTTAGAATTAACATTCTTCAAAGTATAATTGTTTTAACTGTCTCAACTAAACTAAAAATGGAATTAAATATTACTGGCAAGTAGTTTAGAGAACTCAAGACTAGGATGGCATGAAATAAAAAGAAGGTAGCTGTGGCTCTGCTCCCCCTAAGGTGAAAAATAATAACAAATCTAAGATGTGATGATTGAGCAGGATGAAACTCTACTTGAAATGTAATTCAGTAATTCAGAGATTATCAGTCATTCTTAGCTAGATAGTGGTGAACTTTGCATGGAAATATTTAAAATACTTTTTTATGTTTTATTTACATATGTATACATATGTAAATAAACATACATATTTACATATGTATGTTTTTCCAACTGGCTTATGTAGATACTTCACTCAAGTCGTTGGGATTTGGTAAAAGTACAGGTAATCAAAATAAAGATCATTAAGTCATCCCTCAGAAAACACAGTTCAGATAATGTATGCTACTACAATATAACCCTTCACCTTTTAAACAAGATAGTGCCTTCGTTACTTTTTTCTCTTCAGTATAAGTGAATTGGTTCCTAATGCCTTTCACAGACTGTAGCAAAAAGAACAGCCACATCTTTTAAGAACTACATCTTTTGAAATGTCACATATCAAAGATTAAAATTATTGCTCTGTAGTAGAAGATTAGAAGGAAAAGAAACCCAACAAAACAACCAGAAAAAACCCCATAGCAAACCACTATACTGAATAACACACTCTGTGATGCTGAAGCACAAATGATGAAAAAAAAACAACCTCAAAAGAAAGCATTTTTTCAAGAAAGTACATTCTTAGTATACTTCTCATTATCTGGACATTCAAAGTGAGTCAGGATGAGATGCTTCTTTCTCATGCAAGTAATGTGACAAACATGAAAGATCATCCACCACTATACAGCATTTTCTCATGTGTTAGCTAATCTCCAGTGGTTTCAGTGGAGAATAAAGTAATTGCTATAGTTAGTGTGAGTCTTTTGTGTAGTTCCCTGACAGGACAACACTATTGAATCACCCATTCCAGCAATTGCTATGAGATTTATCTTTGAGATATATTCACTGCCTTGATTTTCAATAGGACTTTTGAAGGTTGTGGTGAACTGCTTAACTGCTGAGTATTTCAGTTTCTTACATGGTAAAGTTGAGATGAACCTGAATATGACATTCTAGAACAGATTCTATATTTACAAACCTTCTTATCAATGGTAAAATTAGAAACATACACACCTTACACAGGAAGAAGAAATATCAATCATACTAGATTGAAGTCTTTATAAGATAAAGGTTTTTCCATGTAGTGTCAAGATATTGCAGCTTTTAAAGAAGAAAGTTACTCATAGTTCATATATTTTGTGCTGAGCCTGGGAAGATCAGAAGCACTAATTCATTCTTGGGGCACTATATCCGAGATAATAACAATTATGAGTTCACCTAACTTTAACATCAGGTATTTATTTCTAGGAACATTTGATTGTGTATATTTTAGGCTTAATACTAATTTATGACATAACTAAACTACTTAGTTACTGAGTCAGCTTTTTTTTTTTTTGGTTTTTGGAGTACCCTATTTTCTTGATGTAAAAGAATCCTAATGGCAAAACAACCAACGACAGCTATGTGGTTTTGATGTCTTTATATGGTCCTGTCTTTTTTTTACTCGGTGGCAGAAGACATTATAGAAAGAAAATTGCTGTGTCAGGGAGGACTCACCTTTTATGCTGTTTTGCATGATCAGTAATAAAAGTGGAAGAGCAAGAGAAAGACAATGAAAGTTGAAACATTCTCATGAACTTCTGTTAGGTTAGTTGGCCACAATGCGTATGCTTTGTGGATCACTATAATGCAATGCTCATGCCACTGGTCAATATAGTGAGTCCTTGCTTTTTAGAGGGTTATGCTTCTAGCAACAAGCTCCATTTCCTCATCTTCAAAGGTTTCAACAACATCTTCAAAGGTTTGTGGCCTTTAAACCAAACCACATCGATTTTCCTTTCCAAAGTCCCTAATGTAGCTGAATGGAAGATAAACAAAAGTCTTCCCAAGCCACAATGTTATATATATATTATATAATAATAGTTAAAAAAAAAAAAAAGTTTTGAAGTCTAAAATAGTATCTGTCTTTTTTTAAAATAGACAAGTAGAATGCCTTACCCTTGATATTCAACTGTTTCTTTGCTCTTTGTACCATTTCAGGATTTGTTAATTAAAAGTTAGAGAAACAAAATGAATGCAATTGAAATTCATCTTACTTTTGCAAAGTTCTTTTAAAAATGGAAAATAAGGAAGACTGGTTTTGTTTCATTTGAAAAACTAGTAGGTGAGTTTCAGATGATATCAAGATATCAAAAACTTCACAGGGAAGAGGCATAGATTCATTTAAGTTGAAAAAAACCCTCTGAAACCACTGAGTCCAGCTGTTATCCCCACAGTGCCATGTTCACCAACTAACCATGTCCCTAAGTGCCACATCTAAACATCTTTTAAATCCCTCCAGAAATGATGACTTGATCACTTCCTTGGGCAGCCTGTACTAATGCATCCTGTTCCTGCACCATTTCTGTTCAGAAATTCCTGATTCCTAATATCAAATCTAAATCTCTCCTGGCACAACCTCTTTTTGTATCTCTTGTTACTTGGGAGAAGAGACCAGCCCCCATCTCACTACAACCCAGTAGCTGCAGACATGGGTAAGGTTTCCCCATTGCTTCTTTTTCTCCAGTCTAAATACTCCCAGCTCCCTCAGCTGCTCCTCATAAGACTTGTGCTCCAGGTCCTTCACATGGTCCTTCTCTGGATACACTCCAGAGCACCTCAATGTCCTTCTTTTGTGGTGAAGATTCCAGAACTGAACAGGGGATTCAAGGTGTGGCCTCACCAGTGTCAAGTACAGGGGGACAATCACTGCCCTGGTCCTGCTGGCCACACTGTTATTGATACTTATGTCAGGGTTATGTTCAGTTGCTGTTTACAGCACACCTGGGTCCTTTACTCAGTTTCAGTGAGGCTGGCAGTGATCCTTTATAAAAACATGCACATTCTGAATGTACAATTTAGAGTACTTTTTCCTTTTGGAAACTGGATATTTTTCTTTTTTATTATAATAAGACTGTAGAAAAAATACAGACCAGTATCTATCAGATCAGCAGTTTCCATATTTTCAGCAGTTTATTTTTCAAATTTGTGTTTAATATCAAATCCCTAGCTTCATAGTGGAGGAAATCAGAGAACATAAAATGTACTAGATAGGATGGCAGATGTCACTGAACTCCTGAAGTACATACCTGCTTGGGAAGCCTGTCTCACTGCCAGCATCTGGTACAGCAGAGTAAAGCAAATCATGCCCCATCCCTGGTGGTGTTCAAGGCCAGGTTGGATGAGGCTTTGAGCAACCTGGTGTACTGAAAGGTCTTCCTGCCCATAGTGGAGAGATGTTGGAACCAGCTGATCTTTAAAGTCCATTCCAATGCAAACCATTCTATGATTCTATGATTTTATGGTACTGCTAACAAAAAAAAAAATCAATGTGAATACTGACTGTTGGGAAGAAAGGGTTAAAATCATAAGATTCAGCAAGGAGGAGGGAATAAATTTGCTCAAAGTGACCTTGCAGGTGAGACTGCTAAAACTGTCGGTATGTGCAAGCTACATTTTTTTATGCCTTGTGCTGTTCATCCTCTGCCTGGTTTGAGAAGCAGAACTCCTGTGGAGAGATAACACACTTTCACAGACATGCCCAAAGCCTTTTGTTACAGTGAGGCTGGCAGTGAACCCCTGGATCCCCCTGCCTTGCTAAGATGAGCTGAGTCGAATGGAACCTAGGTCCCCGTGTGTCTCTGCCACCTGATTTTGTTAGTGAGGTAATGAAATAAACCCACTGTTTGCATTTCAGCTTGTGGTTTGATGGTTGCCCTTGGTTACCTGTGTGTGTTAATCCACAAACTGACCAACAATATTTTCATTAATAGCAATTTCAATATTTAGTGTTCATTGAAGTTTCGATATTTAGAACTAAGACAGTTCTAAATGCTAATATATTTCTGAAACTCCCAGGTACCTTGAAAAAGTTTAGAGTAAAAAATCCTGTGCAAAATGGAAAACAATAGGAAAACAAAAGAAAATTCCTGTTACATTTTGAAATTTTTCTCTACTGCATCTGATTTTGTAAGATGAATATTGTGAAATGAAAAGTTAAAAATGTTTAGAGACAATTTAGCAGTTAAAAAAAGGATTAAAGTAAATTAATAACTCCTTTCAAATTACTGTTTGGGGACCTAACTCTGCACTTTCACCTTCAGGAGTGTATGGCTCAATAAGGCTGTTTACTAATGAACAAGATTTTTTTATGATTACCTGATAGGTGCATTCACCCCATGGTACAAAACCTGAATACTGAAATGGCTCTGGTCAAACTCTGTTTTGTCATCTTACAAACAATTCTTTCAGAGGTGAGGGAGAGGAGAAGGTGTGAATATGAGTTGCAGAGATAACTGTCTCATATTTAATTCCTAAAATTTTTAGTGGATATCTTTTATTTTTCATCATTCATGGAAGACCAAATAGAGGATAAATATTGGAACACAACCATGCAAAATCGTGGTCAGAATAATGAATAAAAATCCATATATATGAAATTTTAAGCCTTGTGGTCTATCTCTCAGAATTTTTTTCTATTTGAACTGTGAAGTGGACCAAAGACATGTCCCCTGAATATCCCACCACCAGCAGAGCTCATTTGCCTGGTTGATTGGTCTGTCTATCACTCCTGTTCATGAGTGTCTTAGTTTATAGGAATAGGAAAGAAGTTATTTTATTCTCTATTACCCAAGAGTATTTCAGCCATATGTGCAAGTAGGCAGGTGGGCTGAGATGTTCAATCCCAACCCATTTCTTCTATTTATATGGTTTATTAAGCAGCTGAAAGGTTTGGAATCTCTCATTTCATTGTAAAACCCATTCCTCTGCTTGAACAATTCACTATAAATTAAATACAGCCTTCAGACCCTGTAATTCAATTTTTTGTTCCCTAAAATTAACTCTTTCTATTTAAAGAGCAAAGACTGGCATTACACACAAGGAGCTGCCCATCAAGAGTCACAATGAATGAATCCTTGAGCTGTGTTTTTCATAAATGATAGACAGGGCTGGCACTGTGCCATTAAAATCATAAATATACAAAATTTACAAAGATCGAGAACCTTTCAGAAGAAGATTAAATTCTTAAGACATCATTGTCTATCTCTCAAGCTCTGCCTGAAGACAGACCAGTGCAGATCTCCTCTATTTTGATTTGCAGCCTGTGACACACAAGTGAAGACAGAAGAGAAGGCAATGAAATTTCATCCAATTGGTTGTGGCAAGAACATGTGGCTGGGGAAGCCTCTGACTGGTGATGGATGAAAAGAAGGCTACTCAGTGAACATAAGGGGGTTAAAAAAAAATCATAAAGCAAGGAACAGACACAATGTAAAGATAAGTAATACTATCTCATCACTTCCATAATATTTCATTTTCATCAGTTAATACTCTATACTAAAGTACATATGTGAAATTTGTCAAACCTTCTGAGGGGCATGATGATCTTCTATGCACAACAGACTTCCCATTTAGACTTCTGATGCTAGATAAACCCATTTTATGGTTAAGAACTACTAAAGGAAAGAATTTGCCATTTGTTGCTCCTCACCCAACCCAAGATGAACAGTGTCTGGAACATACTCTGCTTCTCACTTCTTTTGTGTATTTCCATACTGTAACTTATAGTTATAAAAAACAGATAATTGTAGTTGCAGCTATTGGGAGATAAAACTAAAAATTTAAGAAATTGGAATGTAAAATTATGCTAAAAGAGAAAATAAAAAAAAAGGACGTTCAAGATAATTACTCAGGATTCTTGTCTTTATTATGCTGATTATATGAAGGCAATTTGCTAAGCAGCTTTTGTGATGTTTATTAACCTGTTTTGACCAATGTCCTGTTTTTTTCACAATACAAGCAGGGGCAAAAAATAACAGAGCAACTATCCAAAATATCAAAACCAATTTTAGGCTGGCTCTTCTTTAAAATTTTGCTGTTAAGATTCCCAATGACATCACATAATAGACTAATAAGGGTCTCAGGGACACAACCTATTCTTTTCCAGAAGGAAAGCATGTTTGAAACTACTTTTGCCATGCATATACAGAAATTTTTCTTCTACTGCTTTTGAAAATCATATCCTGTCAAAAAGAGTCAAAACCAGTCAAAAGTATGAGAAATGAAATAAATGAGACTCTTATCTAGTTCTGCTTAGTGGGATGTGATTTACCTAAGTCACAATTTTTTAATTTATCCAGAAATGTTAGTTAATAAGGATGAATAAATTACAGATTATAGGAAAAGATTTATGTAATAAATGAGCTGGGGACATAATGGTGCTGTAAATAATGGACTCTATTTATACATAATTGACTTGAGCCTCAAAGATCCTGGCTCCCTAATTCATCCAAGATTAATGAGAGACATTAATAACCACTCAGATTACAAAACTCTTGAAAGAGTGACAGGAACAAGATAAAAATATCTTTTCAAGTTTTTTACAAAAAAAAATTATCCCCAGGTGCAAGTTAGTCACACTGTCATTTATAAAGCTGATGTATTTGTTTTCAGATTTGCTTTCTGAATTTTTATGAAGTGAAACATGCTGAATTAATTCTCCCATGTTAAAAAAAATATAAGAAGGGGAAAAATGAATTATTTAATAACAAGAATGGTTGATAAATTCTTTGTTTTTCAACTCGTTTTGCAAATAGAAACTTCTGTCTACAAATTACTTCCTCTACAGTTTCTATTAGTATTTAGAAAACTTTTTTGGGGTATAAAAATGTGGTTTGTGTTTTTCATTAAAAATTGTGAATAGTTTTTTACAATAAATATTGTCTTAATTTTAGATTCGGATTGGTTTGATCTTTTTCTGACCTGAAGCAGTGAGAAGAAACAAAGCAGACTCCTTTTTATGGAACAGAGAATAACTCATCACCTGTTTCAGAAAGCTGAATAATCCTGAAATACTTCTGGGATAAGACAGATAAAAATATTTACATTTGTGTTCACAATTGAGTTTAGCTTATTTAGACATACAGCGGAGATTTATGACTGAAGTAGCTTACAATGGGAGATGGTTTTGGACAATAGATCACATTCCAGTGAAGTAGAAATCAAATTACACAAGGCTTTTTTTTTTTTTTTTTTCTTTGATTGTCTTGCTATTTCTACTGTTTCTTGGTGGATTTTCATGGAATTTCTGTCAGAATTCCTTATAGATGCATAACTTCACTAAGATACCACTTTAAGTTTTATTGCATTTACCCGTGTAGGCAAACTGATCTGGACACACAGCTCAGATTTACAAGAGGCACACAATGACACACTGGAACATGGTTTGGGTCAATTGGTCAAACTTGTCTTGCTTTGTCTTTTCAGTGGCCTTTGTTAATTATAGCTAATATACAATTGGATTAACAATTTCCATTTACTTAAAGGCAAAGCCAGGAATATTCCACCAATGAGTGTTTGTCCCACATAAATTTAGAAGATTTTGCTGATTAATTTGGTTATTTTGTGTCAACATTTTCAATTTCATGGTGCAGTATGTGCCCTTAAGCTGTTGGAAGAGCAGCTTCCCTTTCCCCTGGACTTACAACTCATCATATCTGATGTGCCACAGACTGCAGGTCAAATTTGCAAAGCCTGCACCTGTACACAATGATTATGCTTGTTGAATTAATCACACCTGCATTAATCACATCTCATTAGTTTTTGCTAATGAGTTGCCAAATAATTGCATACATTCTGTGGCCATGCAGCTCCTTGATGTTAATGACATTCAACTGTATATTTGCTTAACTGAAATTCAAGTATGCCATGAGAACATGTAGGTACCCATATTTCCCTTTTTTTTTTTTGTTTTTTTTTTTTTTTTTTATATTATATTGCAGTATGCTTAGAACATGAGTGGCATTTTTATAATCCACTTACAGACACTGTTTAATAATACTGGTTGAATTAATTTNGGTTCCCATATTTCCCTTTTTTTTTTTTGTTTTTTTTTTTTTTGTTTTTAATATGATATTGCAGTATGCTTAGAACATGAGTGGCATTTTTATAATCCACTTACAGACACTGTTTAATAATACTGGTTGAATTAATTTTTAAAAAAGGCATAGCTTTAAGGCATTTAATAGGAGGGAGACATACTGGAAAGATAAACCTGGATATGGCTTTCCCCACTCTCCTTTTTATTTTAAACTAAGAGAAAACTTACTCATTATTGGTATAACTTTGTAACAACCTACAGAAATCCTGAGGAGTAAGCACTAACTTGCTGCTGTTTGCATCTTAGCTTTCACAGTGGAGATTTTTATTTCCCACTTTATATGAAATAAATGGCTGCTGGAAGGCCATGAGCCCCACATCCACCTGGGATTGATCAGACCATTATGGTTCACCAATGGGCTGGAAAACTCACACTGGGCAGTGATGACTTGGACTCACCACCAGTCAAAGTGAAATTTGAGCCAGGTGACCCAAAAGTCTCCGTGTTTGCCAGTTTGCTGAGTCACCATACTAGAATTCCAAGTGTGGCTTTATGGATTTATTGGAAATAATGCTGGCATTCCTTACCTACATGATAGGATGCAGTGTGCACACAATTCATTCAAGAGCTAAAGCTATCAGAAAAAATTACTGAGGTTTTTCTTGCTTTGTTTCTTACTCTATTCTCTGTAAATTATAACAACACAGATACATGAAGCAAAACTTATCAAAGACACTGTTGCACGCTTTATCCAAAGAGCAGGCAGAGCATATTTTCCTTGCTAAATTTAATCTTATAACCTTGCTTTGTAAGTGAAAACAATTGACTGTGCATAAGTGCATCAAACAAATGCACTGTGGTGAACGAGTTATTACACTTAATAAAGTTTGAGAGAGATCTGGAATTCTCTCACTTCTAAATCAGTGAATTACTGCTTTTTGCAGCCAAATGGAATTAAAAAAATGGAAAAATAAGAAGGAAGCTGCACACTATATGACCAATACTGACTTGGAAAATATCACATTTTTATCTTGACACCCACAAAGAGTTCAATAAAAGTCCACAGAAGTTTCTTTAGTGTTTGTTTTCTAGTGTTCTTTCATCCTTATGAAATTTTTTGCCTTGCACTCTCAAGAAATTAAACTAAGCTATTTTCAATTTTCGTTTTAGAAGTAGTATGAAAAATGGAACTAATATTAAATTATGACTTTGTCCTGAGCACTTGGAGGTGTCTCTTCTGCATCTTTATTGGACCCTGAGAGTCTATTGTCTGTGCCCCCCCCAGCACTGCAAACCAAATTTGCATTATATTTCAATTTCACTAAAGTCCTATT
>VZRH01000154.1:241596-317398 GCA_013397555.1 Urocynchramus pylzowi | reverse complement strand
TTTCACAAAAACCATTTTTGAAAGGAAAAAAAAAAAAAAAAAAAAAAAAAAGAGAGAGAAAGAAAAATGTTTGGTGGAGTTTTTTTTAGTTTTATTTTTCCTAAGCCTCTGACTGGAGGACCTAAGATATAGCCAAATCTTCAGCTGCAATTAGACTATGTCATTTTGTGTCGACAAAAGGGCACTTCATTACAGGACAAGACACTCCATTACATCTCCATGACTTTGTTTCTCTGGTTAGAGATTCAAACAGTTATCATGCAGAACCTGTGTTCTTTATACCCTTTAGTACTAGAATCTGCTACATGAATCTGAAATACTGTAAGAATAGCACCTGGAGAAAAAGGAGAAAGTTAATAAGGATCTGAATTCTAGTCTGTGAGCTGTCAAAGCACCGCCCCTAGGAGCTTCTTACCACAGCAGATGTGTATCTCTACTCATTTAAATTATTAAAGAAAAGAAGCATGATGAGAAGCACAAAAGGACATAAAAACTTCGTTACATACATTGCTATATGTATGCAATAAAATGGCACACTTTTATTAACATTGTACCAGATTCTATGAAAATATCAATTCTTGGCATGTTTGTTTTGCTTGAATATCAAAGTGAATCAAGCTCAAATACTGAAAACAATTCTAAAAGTCTAGAGCAAATGCATATAACATGGAATGTGGATGGGAGTGTGAATGAGAAATCATCTTGAGAGCATTTAAAATTGTGGGCAAATGTTCTTGATAAAATAGTAACCAGAATACTCTTCTGTATATGACCTAAAGGTCAGGAGAGGATGCTTTTCTGCTGTTATTGCTATGAGAAAAATGCTTATTTCAGTATTATTTCTAGAAGCTGTTTTGTATCTGAGAGAAAACTGAAATATATTATTATGCTGTCCATTCAATTCCTGTCTTTTCATAATTTATTTGTTCTCTGTTATTCTAACATTTTCCCTTGTAGCTGTTATTCCTTCTGCAACATTCTCTATCAGGGATAAAATTAAAGAATACTTGATTTGGGCAGCACTGGAACTTAAATATGAGCATTCTTGTAAACTAAAGACCCATATGTTTTATTTTCTTCAATTATTGAACATAAATATTCAGCTTTTATGTGTTTCAGTTTTGCTAAAGATGAAGCAATAAGATGCAAAACCAATCGCTCACCTGTTGGAATGCATGGAAAATCTCAACACTCACCTCTGTTTTTTTTTTTGTTTATGAGTGAAGTAGAAGGGAATCAGATATAAATTTTAAGACAGATGTTTTCAGATTATCTGGACAAAGAGAGATGACAGAGGCAAGTAAAAGCTTGGAAAACAGGGTGATACTCCTGGTTTTGTATGACTTCCCTGAATATGGATAAATAATTCCTGATGAAAAAGAACTTTCAGAGTGTATATCTCATAGAAACTCATTGAAAGGATGTGCAAGTTCACTTGCTGAGGATTTTTAGCAAGGATTTGATTTCTTTATGACCGTTTTTACATTGTTGCCAAATTGTCCAGAGTTATTGACAGCTAGGTTCCACACACATAAAATGGATAGATTCAGCACGACACAATGTTTTTATTTTCATTGGGCAATAGAAAGACTGGAAATAACTGTTTATTCTACACAGCTTTTTTTTTTTTTTAGTGTCCTTTACTAAGAAGCTTGCATGTTAGGTAAAAGGTCTGATTAATTTTTAATCTTATACATTCAAAATATATATGAAAAAGTGGGATTATATATGAGAAAAAAAATGGATAAGATGTGGAAATATCACTTCAATTTTTTACTTAATTAAGCCTTTTTTAAATAGTCTTTTGTTTTCAGATTGAAGTATTTCAGATAGTTTTATAAACTGAAAATAAAAAATCATGTAGAGGGAAACTAAAAAAAGTATATTATAGAGTTTAAAATATTTGCTTTTTTTTTATTTAAAGGTTGTAAAAAATGTATTACAACTACAAGATTCTGAAAGAGTAGCACCTTCCTGTGAAAAATTCTTTACAGAACCCCTCATTTTATCATTCACCCTCTATTACATCTTACAAGTGTATACAGTAGTCAGGATTTTGATATTAAGTCCAAATAGCTTGAAACCAACCAGACATCCTCATACTAAAAATAAAATTCACAGGAAGAATAAAGAACCTTATTTTTAATTCAAATTAAAATCTAACATTTCAAAGAGCTCTGATTTGTTATGACCTTGCCCCGCCTTTAGCAGCCTCTGCTTTGCCTGCAAATTAGAGGTGTTAAATACTTTGCCCTCCTGCATAGACTCAGAGCACAGGCAGACCTGCTCTGCTGGTTCTGTTCAGGGGGGTTATGAAGATGCTGACATCTGGGCCAATGCCAGCATTCTGTGAGCTCAGATGCAGGAGCTGACTATCTATAGATTCCCAGACTATTTCTACACAAACCCAAAGGTTTTAATATGCATCATAGGCAAAGAGATCAGCCTTTTAAATTTCACTGGGCATGTTTTGACTTGTTTTTTCTGCTAGAAGATGAATTTAAAATGATTCTAACTATGAACAAAATTTGCTTATGATCCTTTTAGGGGCTTATGTGAAAAACTCTTTAGCTCTATATTCTTTACACATTTCATGCACAGAGAGCATATGACTGGCAGGTTATGATGGATTCTAAAATTGTTGATGTACAGAGTCATTTATCCACAAATTTAGATTGTTTATTTTCTTCACTTCACTTACTTACTTCACTGTACATGGGGTTATAAATCTGAAGACCTTCATCCTATAAGCACAGAAAACTCATTTCATAAACACAAGGAGAATTTGGGGAAGGTGAATAGAATAGATGCCATGTTACAGAATCACTTAGAAATATTCTGACCCAACAGAAACATCAAGAATAAGACATCAAGCTGCAAAAAATAAGAAAGAAGAAAACTGCAAAGAAGAAAATCCCAAATATAATGTATACTCAGTACTTTAGAGACAAGGAGATAGGGCTGAAGATCACATTTTTTTGGTGGAGAAGATGGTAAAATCACATGTGCTTGTCACCTCAGTCATCTGACACGTTACAATACTTTACCAAAAGTTTATGCATTTAAGCAACATGTTTCTAAGGTAAGGAGCAGAAATGTTAAGAGATAACACAGTGTTAATCTGCCTTTTTGGGGTCTTATTTAATTTTTCCGTGAGGTGGCTCAGCATAATACTTCATGAGGACATGTAGTGCTCTTTTTCAACTGGAGGTGTCAACTCAGTTCTGGAGTTCAGCTTGCCTACAGACTGTCCAGCTTTACTTTAAATGCAGCACAGTTTTAATGTGATGGACTTTCCAGTCATGTATTCTGGCAAGGCATTGAATTCTTATTTAATTTTCACAGCATGTCATTTGCTGATCACTTGCACTACGGGTAGCACAGACCTGATTTGTTTCTATCTGTTCCTTGGACATAACATGTAAGTGCTCATGTCATCAACATTATACAATTAGTGTGGACTGAAGGATGGGTTCATCTGAGGTGACTGCATATTTCTATATAAGCCTGTTCCCAAACCATTTACAGATTCAGTGTGTCACAAATTCTTATACTGCAATAATCAGAGCTGGTGATATCATCCTCCACTAGTGTGACATGAACCCAAAGTGAGATTTGATTTTATAAAATGTTAAAACCTAATCTTCTGCTTGTGACAGAATGCAGAAATAGACTATTTGAATATCTGATTGCACATAACTTCTACCTCCTATCTGGAGAGAGAAGTTGAGGGGAAAAAAAAAGGATCTACGCTTTTAGCAATGATTCAAGTTTCCAGATGACAGCTTTGAAACAAAACATTTGGCTAATTGTCTTCAGGAATTTTAATTCATTCTTTGTATCCTGGCCTCTCTAATCCCACTAATTATTTTGTGACTTTTAATGTCCTTCACGAATACAAAAGTGAAATATTTGAAGGAGGGGACAATAAAAGCCACACCATCATTCACATTAGAATATTTTTAGGAAAGCTGCTTGTTTATAAGCTTGTTTTATCTTCCTCTGTGCAGTTCAAATTGCTTTTAATTTTTGAATCTTGTGTATCATAATCACTAATTGATTTCAGTTTTGTAATATCCTGGCTGATGTGATCATCATGCATACACTAAATAAATTTTACACAGCAGTCTCTCATAGTAGATGGCACTTCCTCTAGCTAACAACATTCTATGCCTTTTGTAGTTATCTATTGAAATGATTTGTAGATGTATTGAATTCATTTCAGTAATCATTTGCCACAGAATTAGAAGAAATGCAGTTTAACAGGAATGTTCATCATCAAGGACTAAATACGCAGTGGCTGGATTGATACTAAAATACAGAAGCAAGATGCTTTGCTATAAGAAAGGGTACATTACATTATAGATGATGTAGTGGCATGTCTCATTTATGAGGTCTGATTATGCATCTCCATTTGTTAAAAGGTGACTACAGAACAGGCATTGAAGGAGGACTTGATTGCACAAAAGTGCTAGGAGGAATATCAAAATGTCCCCTCTTTATCCAGCACTCAGAAATAGAGTTGAAGAGGATACTTAGGAAGTGCCTTTCATCCCCAGAGACTGTCACATTTTGCAGAAACAGAGAGCATTTCTGATCCCCCTGTGAATGCAGAACCCTTTTTCTGGCAACACTGTGTACCAGAATGCTTCACACATGTGAACCACAGGAGGTTTTGAAAGATGGAAGATGATACTGAATATGACAGTAACACTTGCCACCTGAGCTACCCTTCAAGCCCCCAGCTATTTCAGCCTTGCAGGTGGAGATATTGAGTTCTTTCCTATTCAGCCAGTAGCTAAAAGTTTAGTCCTTATGTCTCATAAGACATAAGAGCCAGTTTCATTCCTAAAGACACTGGGGCCTAAAGACATACAAGGACACTAATTTGCCTGTGATTCAGATTTAGTGTTTTTGCAATGGCTGCTTAGAGTACTTGTTGTTTTCCCTGGGTATAATCAGCCTATATGGGATATGTATAGAGTCTAGTTATGTTTGTGAAATCCAAAGGGAAGCAAGTCAAAAGGGCAGCATCTTGTAATGACTTCTAAATATTGCCTTTACTGTAAAGAAAAGTTTGCTGTGAGAAAGAAATATCATGTTCAATGACTGCAGAGAGATTGAATAGGGAGCACCAAAGACACTCTGCATGCATTGATCAATATCCATGCAGTTTAAAGGTTAAACATCTATTAGATCTTGTTCAAGTCCAGACATTCTGAACAGCTGAGGCTTCTAGTGGTTCTAATAAGAAATCTGTAACTAAATCCATAGGATTGCAACATGTGAAAAAACCTTTTGGTAGTAAAATATTCCATTCCAATTTTTTGTATCCTTTTGGGTCTGGAGGGGTTGAGAATGGAGTATAATTTAGTATAATATAGATAGCTTCTTTTAACAAATGAGAAAGAGCATTTAATGAAGACTCATTTCTTCCAGAAGTATATGAAACTGGCCCATTACAGCAAGAAACAGCTATACATACATTATAAGCTACAGATGTACACACAGATCAACAGTGTAGATTATGTTCTGAGTTGATTTATTTTGTCAGAACTGGAGACTGTTTTTATATAACAGGGCAGGACTTAGGATCCTTGTAAATAATGATGGCAATATATTCTACGTTATGAAAACCACTCTAGTTACTCACTAAAAATCAACAACAGCAAAGAAACCTCAAAGCAGCAAAGTGATTTTATAATAATCACAACTGACCGCATTTGAAGCAAGGAATCTTCTTCAGATCTAGTTATTTTCCTATATTTTGTATTGGGAATGGGGTGGGTTAGGATGGAAGAGCTGTTTACCAGGAGTAGGATGATGTAACATTAAAGACAGTTAATAGATGATTAAAACCTTCCAGAATCTCTGGCTGTTAATTTGTATCTTTTCAGTTTTGTTCTAGCAGCACTACTAGAACCAAGAGTTTGATCAAGGCTCATGTATAACTTAGATTCCCACCCCCACCACTTTAAACATCAGCTTTATTCAGTAATTAAACATTTCTCTGTCTTAGAACACAGAGTTCCAAGGTAAGTGTAATTTATTTCTTTGCCTCTTGGAAGCATTTGAGGTTTAATTTAGTCATGTATATATTATGAAATATTTAGAAGTGTTATGTGAATGTGAAGCACTGTAACGACCAGTAATCTAGTGCTGTTGTCTACTTATCTTGCCAAGTTTTAGGAATGACTTTGATTAGGAATCAAAAATCATGATTTTAGTAATAGTCTTGCAAGGGTAGTTTTATTCTAATTTCTTGGCATGAACAATTTATGCTGCGTGACTCTCATCATGTGGTAAGGGTAAGTTACTGGGCCTGTATCAGAAAAAGGAGGTCTATATTAATATGAAATTTAGTAATTGGGATGGGAAGGAATAATAGAGCAATATTAGTAATTTGACCAGAAGTCATTGCAAAAACTGTAATGATATAACTATATGAATTTGTAAACTTAATATATAATTCACTGTAAATAACTTATATGACTATTCTATCAGTCATACAATTCTAACACTGTTGGATTTAATCATTAGCTAAATTGAATTAATTAAAATATTCCCTTCATACTTCTGTATTCTACCTGATAATTACAGTTACTGTGGCAAGAAAATCCATACATGACTAGGTTTTCCCAAAGAGCGGATCCCTAATGAAAGTCCTCTGAGAAGAACATTTTACTTTGAATAATTAAAGCATGCATCATGACTTAAATTATAGTGCTAGTGATTAAATTAAATCAAGCTTCTCCCATCTTGCAGTGTTTCTAAAGATAATTACTATCCTCTCCTAAAGTAGTTTGTCAATTTGAACAGTGATTTGGCAAAGAAAGTTGCACCTGGACTGGTTTTGTGTCTTCTAAGATTTGAGATGTTTGCTATTTATGAGAACTGGGACACTGCAGGTAGCCATTGGCAAAAACAACTGATGCCTTGCTGTATAGACAATGTTTTTTTTAGCCCTCTTTTATTGAATTAGTCATGTTTGAGGCATTTTCAAAGGAAAATAGAACCCGTTAGGACTGAAGGTATCTCAGTTTTGACTTGTATATTTAGTATGTGTTGCATAACTTCAGATTATTAAAAAAATCATTTCATGACTCTTGATTGTATTAACATAAACTATAGTTTGTAAACGGCAAAAAAAAATCTGAAGATGATTTGTCACTGAAAAGAGATTGTATGTGGTGTCACAGAGATATGACTTGAAGAAAATTGAGAATATATTAAGAATATATTTTCAGAGAGCAAGAACTGAAAGGAACTCAAAGCCTAAAATCATCGACATGATGATAAATGTAATCATCTACATGATATTAGAAAGTATAAGTTTTTGCAACATAAACAGCAACACCTCACAGAAATGGGAAAACTTTTAGCATACTCTCAGTCATCTCACAGCGCCTATGGAAAGTGACAGAGATTCAAAGGATTGCTTTGGGCTTAAAGGTCTTCAGAGAACCAGAGCAGAATGTTCACCAGGAAGATATGATATCCATCTTCTCACCCATTCTCTGCAACATTAAGTAACAGTTTAAAGAAAAGTTTCTGAAATAAACACAAATCTAAATACTGGGCTGATACAATACACTGAGGTCACTTTCAACTCCTATAGGCAGAGCTGTTTGTATAAAAACCTCATTTTGCCCTTTCTTAATCACTTTCTAATGAATCCAGTGAAAGTTCCACTACATATTTAAAATATAAGATTCTTATCAAGATAGCATAAGACCTTGTATTTATTGACACTCAATGCTTTATCACAATGAGATAACACACACTCCAGAGAGGTGAGAAGTGAGTGTGAAGTTACTCCTTCAGGAGAATAAACTGATATATTACCAAAACCTGAGGTCAGGCTGTCATCCTTGACATAGTGTGTGATGGCAGAATATCCATCAGTTTTCTGAACTGGCTTCTTTTTCTGGCTTCTTTTCTGAGAACAGAGGGAAGGACAGCTGTTGGCAGAATTCAACCTAAATTTGCAAGTAGTGAGAAATAACAACCTCAACAATAAAATAGCCTTATGTGTGTTTCTACTATGACTCAAAATCAATACGTCTTCCTATTACCTTAAAGACTTCTGCATATATTACAAACTTAAGTTATCCAGTTTCTTTGTGAAATAGATAAATATTAATATTCTTAGATTACTACTGTTCCATAAGAAACATAAAAAGGTCATGGCAGACACAAAAAGAGGATCTAAACGAGAAAACCAGAATCTTCCTGTCCTGTGTCTGTATGACTTTTCTCTGCCCTTAACATATACAGAAATTAAATACATTTTGAACAAGCTGGTTACTGAGCTAAGAATCTAGGTATAGATAATATCATAAGTGCTTGTATGTGATGGTTATTTATGATTAGTGCTATTGCAGGCTAAGCTGATGTTTTCACTAAATAGTGGCAACAGAGTCTTAGTCAACAATCATGAATGTGAACATGCTGCATATAAGGATATAATGTCAGAGGAACAATGGCAAGAGGTCTAAAAATAAAGTAAAATGCTGGGTTTTCATAAAGCTTAGGAATCCAAATCCCTGTTACTGAAGTGGTCATCTTTTATGCCTCTTTGTGTCATGAATAGCGAGCTTGGTACAAAATATTAATTAATTTTAGGAGATTTCATTAAATGACTAATCTGCACTGTGTTCACAGTGGAATGATGGTGATTTTTTCTGATAACTCTGAAACCCACCAAATTTGTTACACAGGGCCTTCAGTGCCCAGACATTTGTAGTAGAATCACAGAGTAACTGAGATGGGAGGAGCCCTGTGGAGATCATCTAGTCCAACCCCCTGCTCAAAGCAGGATCAGCTACAGCAGACTGCTCAGAATCATGCCCTGTTGGGTTCTGAGTAGCTCCAAAAACGGAGGTTTCACTTTTTTGGGCTTCTAGCATTCAAATATCTTTCCACCCAGAGGAATAAGCATGTGTGGAGATCCTATCACAGCTCTTTCTAGCTGACCATTCTTTTTCACTTGCTTCTTCATTTTGGTTTTGTTTGTGTGAATTTGGTTTGTTGGGGGTTTTAAAAATTGTTTTGAGGTTTTTATTTTTTTTTTTCATCACTGAAGTTAGCATACAGCTACAAATCCCTACAAATAAAAGTTAGTATTAAAATATTTTGTGCAATTCCTTCTCTTACTCAGATATCCTATCATATTAGAATTTGTTCTAGGACTAAGTGCAATGCTAGAAGTTCAGGTTTGAGCTGTATTTGCAGGTGTGCCACTGAATTACTGAATAATGGGAAATAAGTAAATTTTCCCTCTGCTACTTCATCAGGAATTGATAAGAATGGCTAGTTAAAATCTTCAGGGAAGTATTATGTAGAAAGTCACACATGATCACAGTGAAAACTTCTGGCCTATATTGTATTATTTCATGATTTTTACTAATTTGGAAAAGTGCTTTAGGATCTCTGTATTTTACTAAGTGATTCATATTGTTTGTAATAGAAAATGTGATACTGAAATTCCATAATCTCACCTAATCTGACACATTCATAGTTTAGCTAATTCTGTTTTCCTTGGAACTGTACGTAATAATAAATTGTTCAGATTTTTGATTGTTGTCACAGGATCAGATAGATGAAAAAAAAAAAAAAAGACAGCCAGAAAGGACTGAAAAGGACTGATGAACTATTTTATGGCTAGTGTGTATGTATGTCTGCTGCTCAAAATACTGTGATGCTGGTGAATGGAAAATGCCTGCTGAACTGAATTGTACCAAGGAATTTCTAAAGCTTAACCTGGTCAAAATCAAACAGACATTTAGGAAAATTTTAAGTAATCATGACTGTCAGCAGAACAGGAGTAGCTAGCAGTTACCTCCTCTATTCCATTATTTAAGTGTGATTAACATTCCATTAAGGAATGACAAAATTGCAGAAACAGCTTCCTCTGCATTTAGCTCACAAGGTGAAGAGATGGTTTGCATTCTTGTATCTTCACAGCTGGATACAGTTGTGGAACAGTATGCTTGTCTGATTGAAGACTGTGGATTATAAAACTGCTGATCACTGTGGAGCAGCACACTAAAATTCTATTACTACTTCCAATTTGCAGAATACAGACAGTGATTTTTAAAACCTGTAAAGGACACAATTTTTTATTTAGAATTGTGTACATTAATTAAATAATTGTATTTGCAAATGGCTAATTGTCATTAGCAATTCAATTACCCTATCAGCATATATAATCATTGTAATTATGCACTCAAATGGAGTACATTCTCACTAAATTGTTTAAATCTTCTATCTGACAAGGCCAAAGATGTATTTAAGGTAGTACCTTCCTGTAATTCTTACTACACATCTCATCTTCTACTTTGTATTAATTGTTTAGAACCAAGCTTCATTCTTTACCTCACAAGATAGTGGGGAAATTTTCCTAGGAACCTTTCTTTTAATTTCTTCAACAATATTTTGCTCAGACTTAGGTGGGTTTTTTTTGGTTTTTTTGTTTTTTTTTGTTTTATTTATTTATTCACATAAAAATGTGACTGTTATCACTTGCCTGGCATCCCAACATAACATGCTAGTTCCTTTTGATTTGGGCTGTCAAGATGAAGAGTGGAAGTTTTTCCTAAACTCAAACTATGGTTGGTGTAATGCAAATATATAAATCACATATTTGGGGTTTTTCTCCCTTTGTTATAAAGCTGGTGGTTTAGCTTCATTGTCCCTTATGTCTCTATCAAGTATTTTCCATCTTTATAAGTGACTGTTTCCCAGTGCAGAGCCAAGGAATTTCTTTCCATTCTTTCTGGTTCATTTATCTTTCAAATTTTTCTGAAAGTCATAGGTATTCTGTATATATTAGAAATAAATACTGAATATAGCTGTGAATCTGAATTTATACTAAAGGACAAATTAATGCTAGAATTTAATCTCTCAAAAATTATTTCTGAACCATTTTGTTCCTAACAGTGTGTGACGTGAGGAGTGGAGGAGCAGGGTCTTCAGTCCTGGTGTTTTTATAAAGCCTTAACTCAGAGTTGCATTTATCTTGAATGCAATGCTTTCTGTGAAATACCTTAGTTCCTATTTTATACACAATAATGACAATTCAATACATAGTCTTCAATGTATCCAGGAGAAAACATTGCCTTATCTTTACCCAAGATACATCTTTTTAGTGAAGAGTTTCATTGAGCAAAATAGCAGAACTGTTGGCCTCAGTCTTGTTCCCATGAATGCAGAAAATCTTTCCAATATTCTGGATTCAGGCCAGAAGTAGTTGGAATTTCTTATAAAAAACTTGTGTGGAGCATGGAAAGTGAGTTCAATGCAGAAGGTTCATTTATAGCATGGATTGCTGAGATGCACACATTGCTTAGACAACTTAAGAATTCTGTAATTCTTGACGTTTTGTAATTAGTAAAGTCAAGATGTGGAGATATATTAATATTGCAGTTAAAATGACATAAGTAAAATGGGACGAAATAATTGCATTTATTAATGAGCACTGTGGTCAACCTAATAATTTTGGACCTGGCTGTGAGTCCTCAGCTCTGGGTTGTATAAGGACTTTTTCTGTCAGCTATAGATGGAATATATATCAGATAACCAAATGGAGCAGATGTCTGTAAGTTATCTCTGATTTTTGAACCATGTGTACTACTGTGAGTAAATGTTCCCATTAAATCAATCACAAGTTGATTAAAAACTTTTATTACTGAGCTTTGAAAAGTACTGCACTGAACATAAGGACACAAAATGAGTACATTTTATTATAAGCTGCATGAAGGGCAGAAAGAAACTAGTGTTTCTAAGACTGAAGAACTGTCCTTGACATTTTGGGGAACTGAATCTGTGATTATAGACTAGATCATGGTGATCTTGTTCACTACATCTAGTTTAAAAGGAAGCATAGTAAGCAACTATACAAGTACATAAGAAAATACAGAACTTTTTCTCTGTAATTTAGCTCAAGTGTTGGCTTTAGCCATGTCAGGTTTCCATTGTATCCACAAGACACCACAGGTAGGGCTTTGAAGAATCATATCTGCAGATGAAAAGGCTGCCAAGAGACACACAATAGAGCGGGATGAAAAGGTCTGTCTCATCCTCATCATCCTTCAAATGGTGTCTATTTTAGGTTAGCATTAGAAGGAGAGCAGGATACACAGAAAAAATTTCACTGCCCTATGGTGACAATAAAGTCAGCTACGAGTAGAATGTAAAGGATATGAAATCTTTATCTTTTGAAGTAACAAAAGAAAGTGACACAAGAAAAGATTAAGTATGGAAAACCAGAACACTTAGAACAATCTTTAAGGAGAGATGTTTTGGTCAAGACTCTCAATGTTCTTGTTTAACTGAGTCACTTTTTAAAATCAAATATCCCATTCATATTCAAAATTCTTTTGAAAGATACTCTTTCTTCAACCCGTATTTGGTTGTTCTTGACTTTCAGATAGCTCATGGGAAAATACAAGTAAGTAATCTCAGTACAGAATGTTCTTGGGTTCACATTTGCAATTTGAGCAGACAAAACACATTGGAATTACTCAAGTTTGAAGAAAGGAAAAAAACCACAAGCTGAAAAATAACTTAATGAAATAAATTTCATGTAAAAAAATTTGCACATCTGAAAAAAAAAATGGTGAGATGGATATATCAGTTGTAATCAAGTTATGACCACCACCAATTAATCCATGCAATTAACAGCAATTGAAGAGGGTTTTTGGTAATTGAGAATGGTTCAGAGAAAATCTATTTCATCAAAACTTGAGATCCATGAGATTGATATGAGATGCACTCTTGCAAAGATATTTTATGGCTATGGTTCAAGTATTAACAATGAATCTAAAAAAATGGTGGTATCAATATGTGATGAATAGTCATGAGAATCTAGTGAGCACAAAGCTCAGTTTCCAGAGTCTTCCCATGATCATACAAATAAGGGCAAAATAATTGAACTTAGTAAATTCAAATACCTGTGATTTTGATGTGTTAGAGACAGAAGTCAGCCCCTGTGACAACACAGAATATGTCTAAGATAAACTAAATGTTCTTGCTTTATTTCTGTAATGGGTTAGCCATAAAAATTTTAAATCCTAAATTATTGTATAAATTAGTATAAATTTACTTTTTAGTGCTGGTGTATTTGACAGAGAAGAAAATGTGGAGCTGCACTTGTTCTCCCACAAGCTGTCTGTAACAGCTCCTAACTCACTGGTGATGAGGAGCCAATATTAAGACTCAGGCTCTGCATCAGTCAGACTGTTGTGTTGCTGGCTCTATGTTGAACACAAAAATCTCCTAAAGAAAAAGGGAAAGAAGATTGGTTAAACCTGTTATCAGCAGTGAATGAGGAGTCTTCAAGATATACTGGGATTTAACCTGAATTTCTATGATTCTATTGTTGCTATTAATATCAGCTTTAATATTGGTTTTAATATTGGTATAGATGTAGCTATAAGGTCATGGAAGCAAATGAAAATTTTGCTGTTCATACTAGTTTTTGACTTAAGCTATTAAGACTTGTGTTGTTGAGCCTGAAGAGATGATGGTTCCACTTCTGGCATCCCCCCTGCTCGTTTTATTGTGAGTCCTGAAGAGATGATGATTCCACTTCTGGCATTCCCCTTGCATGTTTGATTTCCAGTCTGATTGCATCTGATATTTGTGGTGTGTGGCTTTACTGCATAAGGACCAATGGCTCTGGGGACAAGTTCAGTGCTTTTAACACAGGAGTGTGACTTCAGGGGAGGAATAAACAGCAGGAACAGATGAAGTGCTAAGCAGCCAACTGCTAAGACCGCTTTCTTGGAATAGTTTTTAGCCATTAAAAAATGGCTAAAACCAGTAAAATAAAAGAAGAATGAACCAGTGAATAAAACCAGTAAAATAATAGAAGAGGTACTTCTCACTAGAACGAGCTTCAAAGATTTCTGTAAAACAAAATCGACTTTCTTCTTTCAAAAAGATATCAAATACACTGCATCAAGGATAAGATCCTCTTCACAGCAATTGTACACATTGCTTTGATAGATTCTGGGGAGAGATGCTTTGAAGAATCTGGAGTTCAAAAGTGTAAAAAATACTCCCATACTGTGATGTATAGAATTTTTATGAAATTTAATAAGCTTTGCTTTGAGATATATTGCTTTTCTGTCAACAATTTTTTTTTTTTTAAATAGAAAATAGCATTTAATGGTAGAAAATAAGAAAGGAAAAAAAAAACCTAAAATGGGAGCAGCATGCTTACCTGTGGAATTCTTGCCTGAAAAGTATAACTTTGCTCTTCGGCTTAGAATCTGTCAACTTACTGATCTGAGATTTTACATTTTTTACAGGGAAAATTGTTTCAGCTTTCCAAGCCTTAAGATTTCACCAGCAGTAAAGGGTCTGGAATACATGCCTTATGAGGAGCAGCTGGGAAGGAGGCTCAGAGAGGACCTTATCACTCTCTACAACTGCCTGCAAGGAGGTTGTAGCCAGGGGGAGGTTGGCCTTTTCTCCCAGGCAACCGGTGACAGGACAAGAGGACACAGCATCAAGCTGTACCATGGAAGGTTCAGACTGGCCATTAGGATGAAGTTCTTCACAAAGGAAGAAGCTCTTCACAAAAAGGGAGAATGTATTATTAGAGCAGGCTGCCCAGGGAGGTGATTGTGTACCAACCCTGGGGGGGGTTTAAGGAAAGATTGGATTTGGTGCTCAGTGCCATGGCCTAGTTGAAATGGTAGTGTTTGCTCATAAGTTGGACTCAAGGATCTCAGAGGTCTTTTCCAACATAATTGATTCTGTGATTTCTTTGTAAAGCTAGCAATATTTACTTTGAAATGTACTTCTTGCAGCATTTCCCAACCCCTCATTTTTAAGAGCTGCAATGCAGTAGTCTACTGAATTTGCCATATAATTTTAATAGGATGCAGTAAATATGGTGTCAATTTATCAATACTACCAGTATGTGGACATACTGGTTAAAATAAATTTGTCTTGCTTTTGCCCTGTCCCATGGATAGGAACTATTTCTGAAAAAGAAAAAAAAAAAGGAAGTGATTTTCACATTATTGATTTTATAGTCTTTGTAAAAGTAATAGGATAATGAACATCACATTTTCAGAATTAGCAATATAAAGGTCTATACAGGACGAAAAGTCAACAGAGACACATTGAAATATCTTGTTTTTAGCAGCAATATGGAAAGAACAATATGAAACAGAAATATCAGGGCTGGTCTTTACCACTCTCTATCATTTAGAGAATTCCACCACGTCCTACTTTTTAATGCTGAGAGCAATTTGGGTGACCAAGAATGATGTGCTGGGACAAAGAACAGAAAACTTACAGTATGAGTCCTGTGATTATGAGGACATCATTCTGCTCTCCACCTTTCTTGAAACAAAACAGTCAAATGAAAAAACAGAAGTTATTCAGAAAATTTATTATAGACAGACTGAGCAATACTACAGATTTTCCAAATGCCAGAAGCACATTCTATAGGGAAGCAAGTCAGTATCAATATAAGATTAATTTCCTTTGAGCACCGTCTTTTCCCTTGAGAAAATAAAACAATGTGATTGATATTGATTCAAAAGGATGTTCCTTTTGAATAACATTTTAAAGTTAGAGCTTCAGTGGCATGTGTAATTAATCAGAAGAATAAAGTGAAATTTTGAATGGAAGACCTTCATGCAGCTGGGAAGAAACAGAAAAAGCATTTCTTCATATAGAACAATGTGTTTTATAAAAGCCTTGGTTTAACAAACAGATCCGAGCGAATGATTCACAGTATTTAATTTGACAAGTTCATTTTCTTTTCTTTCTCATCATGAACCAAAACAGAGGCATATTTTTTGTTTTGGAAAAGGTATTTATTTAATATTATTATTTAATTTTTTAACTGCAACAATAATTCAAAGTTTTCAGGGACTCCAAAAACTGTATTTTGTACTTTGATATTTACATATTAAGTTATGATTGCATCTTGTATCATATTCCTTCTGTTCTGTGACTTCTTTAAGAGATTTTGGAGATGTCTGTAGTCCTTTGTTTTGAGCAACATCCCATGTTGACTTAATATAGTTAATTCCAATGCAACTGCTCCCATGTGCAAGTGTTTAACATTTGCTGTGTGAGATTACAGTGCAAAACTTCAAGTGTGGGGATTGGGCCTTATCCAATGGAAATCAGTGAGAGTTTTTACCATTGATTTCAGTGGCAGCAGATCACTGTTCCTGTGAGCATCTTGATGAGTGAAAACCTAAGTGCATAAATGTACACGGGTCATGATGACAGACGGGCTGTAAAGAGAGTTCAACAAATACTTAACAGGATTTTTATTAGGAGTCAGATTGATTAACTGCCTAGAGTGACCTGAAATTTCATTTGGTTAAGATTTTTTTCTTAAGTCCTTCGTTAACTTGATGCTTGCTATTCTATGCCATCACTCTGATTCATTTTGCTTCAGAAGTGGTGAAACTGTGAAACAGGAAAATCTCCTTCAGCATGTGACCAGAACAGTCCTGATTTCAGGAAATTTGTCAGTGTCTCTTATCACACAATACAGTTAAGTGTCTGGGTATGAGGGCACTTGGAAAAGAAGAAGCTTTTTTTTTTTTGTCACTCAGAATGATATCTGTCCATATTTTATAATACCACTGGAAAGAGGCAATCCAGCCATAAGTTTTTTGGAAGGCCTTACTCTTCCTGTTTCACTGGGAGATGCGTCTACTGTTCATGTAACATTTCTTTTTTTGGGGTTTGGATAATAACAAGGAGGTAATGTCTTACCCAAAGTGACTGTGCACTGTCTGGATAGATAGCAGAGACTTTGCTTCCAGGAAGATTTGACAAATTCTAGCAGACCTCTTTGTTATGTGTAATTTTAATATACATTTGAATCTTCAGAAAATTCTGGGTTAAAATTTTGCATGGATTTTAAAAAGAAAAACAAGGGACAAGATTAAATACTACTAAATATTACTTATTATCATGCAGTATCTTCTTAAGGATGATTTTATCCTATTCATTTCATTGACAGAGATTTAAGTATAACTGCCTGGTTTTGTGACATTTGGTGAGGCCTTCAGTGGCACATACCTGAAACACCAGTGGGCAGAATTGAAGTGCACTGGTGGCACACCGTGGAGTGTGCCACTGCACCTCTCTGCCTTATATCTAACAAATCACTGATTTTCTGTAAATGTCATAGAAGTTTGAGTTGCTTACAAAATTTAAAATAATCAAAAATGTGGTTTAATCATGGAAATTAATGGGATATTGTAAATCCCATGGTTCTATTATGCCACTTGAATGTGAGCAGAAAGTTTAACCCAATTAGGTTTATAAAATAATGGGTTTTGGTGACTTTTTCAAAGAGTGTCACTGAAAAAGATTATGTGTGAGTGGTGCATCATGAGCCAGGAGACTTATTTTACTGGTATTTACACACCTTCTTTAGATAAATCAAAAGAGGCTGCTCTAAAACCTGCTATGGACGCACATTCATTTATTCTCCATTTTTCAAGAAAGGCACCTATCTGCTGCATGATGTAGATCAGCTGGAATTTCTCCAATTTCACGTCAGTCTCAGAGATTAAGTTATAGAAGGTCTTGCTGGAAAACATGTAGTGCTTCTGTACCGACCAATCTCAGAATCTGGGAGAGGAATATTTCCTTTTTTTCTCCTTCCACTTTATCCTTATGCCTCAGATTAGTATCATGGCCTGTATTTTAAAGCACATTTTTTTTTTCAGGTGGAGTCAAAATATGAGTTATAGACTGCATTGATTTACCTGTATAAGCAATCAGGAAAGAGCATTTTATCTAAATGCTCTTATGATAGCAAAAAGGGTAGCCACTAAACCACAGAATGGAAATAACAAAAACCTGAAGACACAATTTTCCCAACTTTTTCAAAGAGAAAAAGGATTTGAAAATTCTTTTATCATCCTTGGAAACTGTTTACTTGAGTCTAATCAAAAATACTGGTACGTAATGAGATTAGCTCAGCTGGTTAGAGCATGGTCCAAATAAGAGCAAGGTTGTGGGTTACATCCCTGTATGAGCCATTCACTTAGGAGATGGGCTCAATGATCCTTGTGGGTCCCTTTCAGTGGAGAATATTCTGTGATCTGTGACCTTTTTCTCTAAGCAGCTGTTTGTAGAACTTCTCTCTCCTCAAAGTTACAAGCGCATTCCTAATAGCTTTTCAGATGTTTTGCAGCTAATTGGATTATTGTTTTCATGTTCAACAAAAGATTTCAGACTGAGAAATCAGTCCCTACTATCTCAAATATTATGGATACTCTCATCATGGTACTTCAGTGTTAACAGATCCAACTACAACATTACGAGAGGTTGTCCCTGTCTCTTCAATAGCAGAAGCACTTTGGTGCAGACATTACCTGAAGCCCTCATCTTCTTCCCATGTAGACCCAAACTTCATTATTACCTTCACTACTAGGAAGCTCATCTTGTATAAGTGGCTGCATGTGTAGTCAACTGTGAATGTTTCCCATTAGATTTGCAGTTCAAACTGCTGCTGCAATTCTTGTTCCCACTTCAGTAACGAAAACTGAATCTGTGTTTGAAATACAAAGACGCTTAATCTAATTGCAAAGTACAAACTATTTTTATTATTCTATAATCTCTCTTGATCATACATTTTAACAATTGGCATCTTCAGTTTACCAGACCAGTGTTAAAAACTTTTCCTGGTCTATTTTCAGACAGGTAGCTTTTCATAATAAGACAGAAATTTCCAGAAATGCCATCTTTTTTGTTGTTGTTGTTGTTTTTCTGCCACTAAAAGAAGACTAAGGATTTACAGAAAAGAAACAAAAATACTGCAAATATTTTTCTTTAACCAAAATAATATCAAAGTTCCTACTTCACTTCCTACTTTGCAGAAGTTGTATTTCCAGCCACTATTATAAATTATTTGTATGTCTTAAGCAAAGAAAGATATGTTTTATTGACTGTGCTATGGTATGCACAGTCATAGCATTCTTTAAAAGAAAGATTATTTAAATTGACCTATGTAAGATGTGTACTATAGTTAAGCTTTAATGGAATTTAACAAGGTAACATTTAAGCAGCTTTCACTGGGATAGAATTGTCCTGAAAATGTTTAAATCAAGTTATTTCGGGTTTATGTAGTTTTATTAAGAAATCTGCCTGCTAGATACAACAGGGAATTGTAACTCAACAGTATACTTGGATTTTGTTCTCAGTGGCAAGTGCTCTGTTTCCAGCCTAATTTCACTTTTATGTCTCAGATGTTGTTTCTGTGTGAAAGCACTATTTCTATGCTACAGTCTTAAGTGTGTCATGAGAATTAATGGTTGAAAAGGAGATATTCTCCATTGACTGATCAATGTATGTTTATTCACTCAGTAGCAAACACACAGCTAATGAAAGAGAAACTCTGCTGAGTTCCTGAGGGGAAGCTGTCCTGGAGCCAGAGAGAGAGTAGGAGCCCTGCCATGTTCAGCAGATCAGGCTCTGGCAGCAGCAATGCCCCTATGACAGCTCAAAGAAAATCCTGCATCTTTGCTGAATACCATGATGAAAGGCAGTATAATCTTAAAGACTTGTTTATGGTGTTTCTTTTGCTTCAGATATAGAAAATGCCAAGAACAATCTATTTTGATCAGGCTGTCAAAAATTTATTCCGTAGTATTTGACCATGAGATCTATACGCAGAAAACCTGAGGAGATGTATCTCTTCTTAAAATGCTGTTGGCAAATTTCTCATTTCAAATAACTGACAGGGTACTTCACAATCATTTGTTTTTATCTGCTTATAAATTTTATCTCTCTATATATGTTATCTATTTTAGTTTTAGGTGCCAAAAGAACCAGCTTGACTGATTAGACGGAAAGATTAAAATATATAGCTTGAATGCTTTTCATCAAAATTATTTGGTATCGTTTCATGTGACTTTCTTCACAAGGAAAGCTTTAACCAAAAACAGGTCAACCATCTTTAAGTTCCAGTTTGAATGGCTGGTCACATTCTTTCTTTGTAAAGCTTTATTTTAGCACTATCTTTCCTTCTTCCTTTCCAAAATTATTATGCCATGCTGTTGAAGCACCTGCCATGTAGATTTCATTTCAGTTTTGGGTGAAAATAGTTCTAGTTCTGTGAAATTATTCATACATGCACAGTTTTTCAAGCACAAAAGATTTCTTAGAAATTAAAAGTTTTATATAACTGTACCCTCTCGTTGTGATGAAATATTACTTTATCAGGAAGAAAACAAATCTATCTTTCTTTCTTTCTGAAAGTTTTTCTCAGAGTTCACATTGCTGGCACAACTGTACTGTTTTGTTTTGTTTCATTTTGTTTTGTTTTGTTTCCTGTTCATCCTTCAGTATTATTGTGTCTGAAAAAAATTTTATGTGTTCTTTAAAGTCAACTTCAGTGTTCATTGCAGTTATTTTAAGAAAAAATATAACTACTGATATACTGACCTTGAACAAAACTTATTTATACCTACCTCTTCCCTAATCATTTAATCAGGGCCCAGGTTTGGAGCACAATTCCTCTTTAAATCTAATCCTAAATGTCCAAGCTGCTATCTTGAAATCAGGCTAAGCTGAGACATGTATTTCCTCCCAGTGAGCTTCTTATCTTCAAGTCTGTAATTTCATATGTGTCTGTATGTTCTGCTTGAAATAACACTCACATCATAGAGGAATTTATTTTAACAAAGACTCCAACTCACAGTGGGGGACTGATTTGTGTTGCAGGGCACAACAGTTTGTTACAGCAAACCAGAACAAGGGATTGTTTTCTTGTCTAGGCATTTGTTCCTGAGAGATCTTTAGTTTCATTGATTATCTTGTATTAGAGTTCTGAGGCAGACTGTGAAATGACAGAGCTGGCAGAATAGAGCCAGAGGCATTAGGAATACCTTAAATAACTAGGGCCACTTCAAAGCTAACATCATCCTACAAATAAACTTAATGAGATGATGTGCCTAAGGAAGCAGGGATTTTTAAGTACTTGATTGACACTTCCTTGAAAGTAATTTATTTTATAGATCTCAGTCAACTGCAAGTTTTTACTTTTTAAGTTTCTCTTTCTCTAATTCTTCTCAGATTTAAGATAACTGAAAACCACCATTAGCACACATATATCCAAATACATTTGGCTGATTAAAAAGTATTTTAATAAACCAAGGCTTATACAGTACAACTATTTGACTTACAACTGTTTTAAGCATATTCAAATAAAACAAAGAATTACTTTCAAGTAACAACACACACTGAAATTTTGAGAAATCCCAGTTTGCACAAGGAAGAACTTCTAGAAGCCTGAGAAAAAAAAACAAACAAACAAACAAAAAAAAAAAAGTTGGTTACAGCTTCAGGGTAATACCTGTGTAAATACTTGTCTTAATAAAGGATACCTTTTTTTTGTAATACAGAAGTAAGTGTGTTTTCATCATAGAGTTATTTAGTACCAACACTTCCATTTGACATAGAATTTGCTCTATATGCAGAATAGTTGAGGAGAATATGAGAAATAACTTTACCAGACCTTGAAAGGAGGTAGGAAGGAGAATTTTTTCTTCTTCCAGGAGGTGTCAGAAAGCACCCAGAGAATACACACAGCATAGTGTTTCTGTTTATTCCTTAATAATACTGAATTTACTGTTTATAGGTGTGCAGTAGTAGAGTGTATATAGATCATAGCTTTTCCCAGACATCCATGAGAGCAGGATTTCTGAGTGTCCAGTATCTGGATAGGAGGTTCCCATCTGCAAATTTTCATAGAGAAACCATAATTCACCTGAAAAAACAGGATAGGTCTGGGAAAAGTGGATGTTTGTTTTATGCCTGTGAGAGCCAAGTCACATACAAAGCATGACTGAAATCAGAATGGTCAGCATAAACATAAACCATGACTACCATGGTTTTCCAAATAAAAACCTGTCAGTGCAAAGATAAAACTGATCATGTGTGGAAAGGTGACCATTAAAAAATAAATATGAAGGAAAATTAAAATAATTCCTTAAAAAGCTCATTGGGAAGGGAAAAGGATGTGTAGCTGAGTGAGATGCTGTGACTAAGGACACTGCCTGAAGCACTGGAACAGCAGATAAAGATTCCTGAGGATTATGACCTACTAATAAATAAAACTGGAATATGATAACATGTTTTCACATCCTAAACCAATATTACCATTATGCAGCTGAGAACTCTGGCATCCACACACAGCACTGGAATCAGACTTGTTAACTAGAGACAGGCTTATTTGTGGGACATGTGATTCAAGTCTGCAAGGTGGATTGTAAAGAAACAGATCTAACTCCACAGAAATGTCTTTAAACAGCAAATATGGCTGAAAAGTGCAGAGAAATGCTCAAAGCAGTGCTCAGAGAAAGTGCACATAATTAAAATAAGAAATTCCAGACAAAAGACATAACAGATGAAAAAGAAATAGAACACTTGCCAGTTTCAATTTATAATATACATTGTCAGGGAACTATGGGAAAGGTAAAATTAAGTACACTTAGTTCACAGGAAATTTTATAAATTATATGGAGAATATAATAAATTCCTACTTTCAAGATGGCAAATGGAAACAATATTCAATATACAGGGTCTTAGGATCCAGAGATGTCTAACAAAGAAAAGGGGTATTTGAAATAATTCTGAAAACTCTTATGAAGGGGAAAATAATTTTAGTAAAGCTGAATTGCTTCAAAGTGTTGTGCTGTAGAAGTGAGCTGCCAATCATGCACTGCCATAATGCAGCTATTACCTCAACAGTTAATTTAATTCCAGCTGGATGGTGAAGCCTGTTGCAATGCAATCCAGACACAGTTACAAAGAGCAAAGCTTGCCTGGAGTAATCTGACCAGGTGCTGTGGATGTGTGACAAAATTGTACTGAGAGTCCTGAGTGAAAATCTATTGTTGATAAGAAACCTTTAAAAAGCAAAATAGTATGATTAAGAGATCTTATTAGGCAAAGCAGAGTTAAACCACAGAAACAGATGTTTCAGTATAGTGCTAAACCAGAATGTTCATAGCAGTTGGTTCAGTTCAACCTTCCAATTCAATACATAGGGTATATTTCAAAAAGCTGGAAACACAGAGGCTGAACCAGGACCAAAAAATTCCATAAATTTATTGGAAAGAGGACAAGCAGTTTTAACATCCCTTTGATTGTTAGTATCCTGCTACTACATCCTACCTTTCTCTGATGGCATGTGCTTATAGTGAGGAATTTCACCTTCTCTCCTTGTGAGACACAAGAGCTTATTGTTCTGAGCTGTAAGCTCATGGGAGGATCAAAGGCAGCCCCTCGGCAAGACCCAGCTGGGAAGGGAAGAATTCAGGCTTGTTTCTTCTTTTGCTCTTTTGGAAGTTTCTTCTGCTCCCAACAAAATTCCTCAGTGTTTGTTTCTAGCTGAGTATAGATAACATATCTATATGCTATTAAGCCACACAAAAGTGAGTTACAATTAAGACTTTAAAATTATAGTTATCCTTCTTCCTCCAGATGCCCAAAGTTGCACCTGTTATAACAGATTCCATACATTTATTTTTAATGCAGTCAAAATATTTCAATCTCTTATGCTGGATTACAGTAAAGTATTGCAAAACTCTTTGACATATCTTGGCAGCTGTTATTAATTCATATATTTTAATACCACTTTTCTAGGAGGTATCTATTTTCACAGCCATTTAGACACCATCTACATACCTTTGAAAAACTTGTAGCTTTCAGAAATATACAATAAGGCTGAATTTATTTATTGGAGGAAGAAAGTTAAAGGTTTGACGTTCTTACACAAATTTTACTTAAACTGCTCATGTCAACTTTCCAACCTTTTGATTTTATTTCTTTCTGTACATTCCTATCAGCATACGTGTTATTCTGGGTGTCAGAATACACTTGCTTCATATACCTAGATTTTTTTTTTCTTATTTAACATTTGAATTCAGAACTGTGAAATTTTATTGGATTCCTCCTTTATTTTCATACTTCCATCCTGTTAAGCTGACTATTGGGTACTATTTTCATCTTTGTTTTTCTGACCTCTTGTTCTGGTCTCTATTGTCAGAAAAATCTATCTAATGTTAGTTTATTGTTGTTAATAAGCCATGTGGTGCCTATAATGTAGCTGTAGTCAAATCAACAATAAAGAAGAAGGAATAAAAAGTTATTTCATTCCAGAGTGGTTATGTATAGGATGCCACAAGGTCAGCACTGGGTCTAGATGAATTCACTATTTTCAATGAAGAATTAAATGATGAATAGTCTTATTGCCCTTGCAGATAAGAAACTGTGAGCAAATGTAAGAGCAACGAAAACTGGAATTAGAATCCAATCTATATATACTGAAACAGTTTGAAAATGGTTGAAAAAACCATCAAGTTCAGAGACAATAGTTTGCAAGGAATAGGTAACTAGAAAGCAAATTAAATTCTTAAGTTAGTTACATTATGAACTAGATTATGAGTTGAAGAAGAATCAGTCTATGCTCTTGTGAAGCACGTAAACTTTACTGAGGATTTGGGGAGAGGGAGGGAAGGGAATAAAAAAGGAAAAAAAAAAGCAAACCCCTGCAGAACAAGAAAAGTAGAAATAAAAACCAAAATGTTCAACATTGTTATCATGTCCACTTTTGGGCCTTGCATTACAAGAAGATATGCATTGGCCTGAGCTAATACAGAGAAAAACAACAAAAATTGAGAAACTTAGCAAACGTGACACTTGTGGAAAGATTGAAAATATATTTTAACTTGTTTCAAAAGCAGTTAATAGCAAAAAAGTCTTCAAAGGCAAAAAAGTCTAAAGGAAAAGGAATGGTATTACCTGTGGCACAAAGTAGTAAAGTAAATAAGGGATTTTCCTGATTACATAAATGTTTTTTTAATAAGATAATATCGAAGTTGTTTAAGAAAAAGTAGTTTACTGTCTGTAAAGATTATTGTTGATAGAGTTTAATCCCATCCTGGGCAATAAGGAGGAAAAGAAAAAAAATTTTCACAGTACTTGCATAGAACTCCTTTATATTTGAGCAAAGGCTGGGGCTGAGACAAAGATGGGTTTTTTTCAATTTTCTCATGTGCAGACCAAAGAGGTTGACTGAGGAAATATCAGAGAATTTACTCTATAGATTAAAAGTCTGAAACAAGAGGAGGTTATGCTGTGAACAGAGCTTTGAAAGTGAAGACAAGAAACTTGTACTTCATATAAAAATGAAGCGTAAGCTTAGAAAAGTATACAAATCTATGTCATGGTAGTCTTTTGTAGTCTTTCTAATTTTTTTTTTGCTAGTATATCCTTTAGCTAGTGTAAATTCACCACTTAAGAATCTTGTCAAGTTGATAAAGTGTTTTACCATGTTTTAATAGCAGCTGTTTCTGTTTCTAGTTATATTACTCACATATTCCCCCTTGTGTCTTGTCATGCAGCTTTTTACCTCTTTTTTGTCCTTTGTTTTAGACAGATTCATTACTCCTTTTCCTGGAAGTGTTGTTGGGGAGCTGATGTTTACCTTGGCTTTCTTAGCACAGTTCTACATATTTTCATTTATCCAAATTTCATGTTTATATGGCTACAAAGTGGCAAGTCACTCTTACCAGCAGATGTTAGCATTTCCTATTGATAGCAGCTTTGGGATGGTGCAGCATCTAGAAAGTGTTCCACTCTCAGATGATTGGCCTATTCAGTTTTGTTGTTTATCTTCTGAGCAAGATGAGTACCAGTTTTCATCCATTTTGTTTTCTATTGTGCTTTACATATTTTTCTTAATTTGATACCACCTTTCACTTAGATGCCAATTTCTGTATTATAGACCGTAATATCAATCATCACATGGAAAACTTCAAGATATTTTATCTTTATGGGGAAATAAGTTCTATTAATTATGGAAACATAGTTGTACAATTTTTCACTATTTCTTTTGGCAATGAAAGACTTGGTGGAGAATTGACAGGAAAATTTTGTGGTGCTGTGCAGACATGCTTCAAGACATTGCCAAAATCTTCAGATAACTATAGGCTTGTTCACTTATCATTTCAGGTATAGCTTATGTGCAGACACAGCTTTTCTATTTGAAATCTCTGAAAAACAATTGTGGCTTTTAATACATTGACTGTTTTTCTGCCTTCAGTGCTATGCTTCCCAAGGGGCAGTTGCCTGACCTGAGGGAATTACAACAATATTATTTTAAGTAATAGTGAACTTCTTCTAAAGAATTCCTGGCCAGAAACAATTAAGAGTTGCAAGAGAACTGACACACACACACTTATTGACAGAGACAGTTTGAAATCATAGATGTAATTTAGTGAATTAGAGATTTAAGTACACAATTTTTCTTCAAGAAATTAAGATATCAGAACCTTGTTATCATGTAGGTTTGCAATAAAATGTTGTTATTTTCCATAGACTTTTTATTAGGATGTCTACCTTCCTGTGTTTCTTTAATTTTACTGTAAGAAATTAAGAGATGGTTTTGGTTCCTGTTTTTCACCTATGGTCCAGCATAAAAAACAGTTCAACTTCTTCCATGAGAGTGATTAAAAAAAAAAAAAAACAAAAAAACAACCCAACAAAACAAATAAATATTAAATGAAACAGAAAAGAGGAATCTTTACAATTACTGTTCTATTAACTATAAAATGAATGTAAAATACATGAGGAAAGAGTTTGTAACAAAGTTATTTCAAAATCCATGGATTGTTAAAAGAACTTGTTTTAAGTTATAAATGAACCGAAATATAAAAAGTCCTTGTAACTCTCCCTACTCCCCTCAGGGTCTTTCATGCCACTGCCATTAGTGCAATCCTTGGTTGTGCCTACAAGTGGGAAGTCATCAGAAATCCTGAGAGCAGCTACATGCTACTGTATCTGCAACAGAAGAATAGGGCTGAGTCTAGTCCACACTGCCTCAAGAGGTGCAAGCTTAGATTCAAGGTCAGCATTATCACTGACAAGGCAGACAGTAACACAGAGTGGCAAAATTACAGGGAAGGCCAATCTCTACCTCAGAGATAAAACAGGCTGGAATCCCCTCCAGATACTGGTGGAATTTCTGTCTGACTCAGGAGCAGCGGCAGATTTCTTCCAGAAGAAATTATTTCAGGTAGTTTAAGACTTCATTAAATCCTTGGACCCAGTTATCTCCTTCTCACCTCTACTTACCTCTTGCTTTTATCCATTGCTTTTATTGTGCTTGAGAGACACCCTCCAGTTAGCCTGCTGCTGCAGTAAAGTGCACAGATCCCAGTGTGGTCTTTAGTGCTTCTTCAATACAGCCCTGCTGTGACAGGAGGGTTTTACATGGGAGAAGCAAAGGAGCAGAGCATGAAGAAGGCCAAGGGTGTAGTCAGTCTTCAATCAAGAATACTGATTATGACAAGAATATTGATCATGATTTATTTTTTTCTGTCCAGAATTCCTTGGAAAAACAGCTAAAGTTCTTCTCACTATCAAAGCCTCAGTAACAGGACATCTCACCTTCTGTTTAAATTCTAAAATCATAGCAAAAAAAACTATAAATATAAACTGCACAAAGGTCTTCTTACAGCAGACAGATGCATTACCAGTATTTCTAATGGGGGTAGGGCAGGGAGTAAATATTAGCCAAAAGAGCATAATCCAGCCTTAGTTTAGATGTTTTTACAAGGAAAATTAACTCAGTGAGGTTCTTTCAATTATAAGTGCAAGCATCCAGAGGTAAAACAGAAAAATTCTCCCTGCACATGCAGTTTTCCCTTTGAAAGGTTATCAACTGGAATGACATGTTCACAGATACTTTTGCCCCTCACGTGCTTTCACACATTTTTAAAAACACAGAGGAATCACAATAACAATGCAACTCATATTGAACAAGACAGTAATTAGATGCTTAAAAGGTGAAGAGGTAGAGGGAAGAAAGAACTTGAAAACATGCTAGACAGAATAATGATTTTCATTGTGTTATTTCTTTCTGAGGTACAACAATTAAATTATAAATTATTTATTTTCTTTACATACAAATTAAAGGAATACAGTAAGAATAAAGAAGAGACAACAGATCCAGCCTTTCTGTTTTCTCTCAGCCTTTGAATAAACAGTTTTTAAAAAATTATTTTTCTTTTTTTTTTGTCTTTAATGACAGTTTTTACATTTCCAAACTAAGCAAGGTGAAAATAAAGTTTCATGCCAAATGTGAAATGCATCTATGAGGCAGAATAATAGCAAGGTTTGTCCATTTAGTAACTCTTTAGATTTGTTATGAGTAACTCTTAAGATTTGTTATGTTCCATTTTGGTTTTCAGTGGCCCTTTGTTTCATTTTATCTTAGTAGCTAGTTTTCCCATCTCATACTTATCCTGCCCATAGTCAAATCTATTTGTTTTTACCAAATCTGACCACAAAATAAATTATTAAAACTCACGTTTTAATATTTGTCAGTCTTTAATTTTTGTGAGAAGAGTTCCCGGTGTTCAGGGATTTCCCGGGCTTGTCCAAGTTCACATGGAATATAAACATCCAGAACATGTGAAAAAACAGCAGGACACATGTGCCAGTGTCTGACCCCCTGCCTTGGCTCTTTGGATTAGCAGAGTCGAGAGACCTTGAGATTATCCCTCAGCACTGAGATCTTTACCTCATGAATACAGAAACATAGTCTCATGTCCAGGGTGAAAATTCTGGTCTGAGAACAGGTCCAGGCAACAATTTGCACACATTTGGGACGTGAAATTTCATGCTCATGTTTCAGCCAATTTGTAGGACTGCAAGAGTGGCATCAACATCAGCAGTGGGTGACTGCAGATTAACATTTTCCTCACAATAATTCAATATAGGCTGTTTCAATTGACATTGTTGGAATGAAAATCTTTTCAGGTTGAATATGTACATGCTAAGAACTGTATCTAAATTTCAGATACAAAATTAATGTTTAATAGAACCCTCAAAACAAGTGTTAAATTTTAATAAGCATTACATTTTTAGATATCAGGGATTTGCAATGAAATTTGAAGCTTTGAGAAACTACATTGATTTTTGGATTTCAATACAAGATTTAAAATAAACTCATTGTCAGAATTTATAATAAATTTGGCAATTGTTTTACAGATAATTTTCAATTTTTTCCTGCTGCTATGTTTTTTGTTGTTGTTGTTTTTGCCGTTTGGGGGGGGGTTTAATTATTCTTTTTTAATTTGATGAAAGAAAGATCTTTAGACTGAACATTATGAAAAAAATTCTGAGAGTAAAAGAGAAGTTGTATGCACATTTTAGCAAACAATTATGCAAATTTAAGGTCCATGGATTTATGTAAATTTTTATCATATCTAATAATTAAAACAATTAGTACTATGGATGTTGAAAGTTTGCTAATATATTATTAAAATTTTTAAAATGTCAGATTTTTTACAAATTTAATTCATTATTTTTCACCTTAGAAGAAACGTAATATGGAACAACAGCAATAAAAAAATAATCAAGTGTACTTTTAATAAAATGAGAGTTTTGTCTTGGTATATTTCACCAAATCAGAATTGGCTGCTGAGGCATTTAAAAACAAATAGAGAGAAAACAATGTCTCTATGATGTAATTATTACTCTTAGAGAGAGATATTTCTAAAGCTACAGTTGTTCAGACAAATTGTTCTCCTTAATTAACATTTAGCATATATTGATGAACTCTATGTATGATAAGAGCGATAAAACTAATACAGAGAACACTGGTTCTATAAAATTAAATTTTAATGCTTCAAGGTGGTGTAAAATTGAGGCTGGATGCTCACACATTCCTGTTTAAAACTTTTTATTTTCATCTGTTTTCATCAGTTGTTGTTACTATTTAATTTAATAACTGGCCTTATTTTACAGTGGAGATAAATTCTTTGCAAGCACTTGGAAAGACAAGCTCTCTGGTCTGGAATTTTTTAAGATAATGTTGTGCAAATGGTGAAGGAAAAAGATGTGTCTTGTTGCAATTATACAAAACATAAAAGAAATATACCAGTTTCAGAGAACCTACTGTTCTTACAAATAAAGCATAATTGTCTATCCATGCTTGCTTCTCAAAACACCTTTTTTTTGCCTAACTTTTAAAGACCAACAATTTGTTTATTGGACTCTGTAGCACCTATAAGTGATACAATGTTGCTGTATTTCCTCCTCGCTCTATTTCTCTTAGCGTGTATCTGTTGAAAATTCCTCTGTCTAATAGGGAATTGCAAGAGAAGGGAGGCACAGATTACAGCCAACATTTCTTGGAACAACTTTATGCATTATTCCATTATTAATAATGGAATCAATCTGTTGCTTTTAACAGACAATAGCACAGCACACTTATGTACTATCATAGTTCATTGTCATCTTCTCCTACTCCTTGCTAGCTACCAGGATGAAGAAACAGCAGGGAGGTCAGTCCCAGTGGGTGGTGCTTTTTGGGTGTTCCCCTAAAGCAGTGGGGCTGGCTGAGATGAGCCAGGACCTTCTAGGGAGGTGTTAGGAGAGGCCCTTGGGGGCCTGTGGGTGCAGAATCTCTCCTGTAGATTTCATATGTGCACAGCAGCCACAGAGCCATAGTGGGTGCCCATCTGTGCTTGGGATTTTCCATGGAGGCATCATGTTCTTCTTGTCCTGACCTTACAACTTCTACTGGGTTCAGCACAGTTCTATCACTCCTTGGGAAGTGAAGCTCTTACACAGTACCTTCCCAAAACACACTTTAACACTTTTTGCCTGCTGTTACTGGGCTGTATTTCTCCTTGCTTATCTATGGAGACCATTCTCATCCACTGGCACTGATAGGGATTTTATGATGTATGCATTTAGAGAAAAAATATTAGTAGATTACTATTAGAGAGATAGTTTTAGATTACAATTAGATTTTTTTTCTCTCAAATAACTTTTTTGTCTTCCCATTTTTGTCTTCCCATTTTTTTTTCTCTTCCTGCAAGCTAGGCATTGCAAAATATGAAATATTTACTAAATAATACTTAGATGTCTTTTCTATCAAATTCTTTGACTTTACAAAGTAGATTGTTTACAACTGTGCTGCCCTTCTGCTTAATGGGCACCCTGGGGGAATGTTGTTGGCTTTGAGACTTAGCTACATATTTTCAATAAACAACTCCTGAAGCCAGTGAATGCTGAGAGCTGTGAACATTAATCAGTGATCTATGTGAATGGAATACTATCCTGTTCTCCCTTCAGGGGATGGAAAAAAATGGACACACATCATGATGCACTATTCATAGTCACACACAGTCAAATAAGCCCAAAGAAATATTTTAACATTCTCTTGTATTGCAAGTTTTTTGGTAAGCTTGAAATTGTGATAGCAAAGCTGACTGCCTTAACAGATTTTGCCAACTAGAAAAAGAAAAAAACTTCCCCAGGATAAGGAGCAGCTTCCAATTATTAAAAGGTTTTAGACTGCTGGTAGATTATATTTGGAGTTATTGCATTTGCCATGTCCTTTTGTCCTTGAGTCACATTGCTAAGATGATATCTCTCTGCCTTTGAGGGAAAGCTGCCTGCTCAAGTACTCCCTGAATGGCAGGCTGATTTACATGTAGCTGCTGACATCTTCCTTAGAGGAAGATGCTTCCCTACTCTCGTTTTTAAAATAGAGGTCAAAGGTTCAGTTTGGCAATTGCAGGGCTTGTGGTACTGCAGAAGAGAAAGACAGGAGAGTTAAAAGGAAAGAATCAACCAGAGAAAATCCACAATTGTTTTTTAAAGTCAAGTCAGCCATTCCATTATTCAAAATAAATAAAATGCAATGATGCCAGGTATGCAGTGGAGTCCTATGATAGTTTTTTAACAGAAAGGTGTGAATTCTAAATGACCATAGTCCAGCTGGATATGTCTATAGCACAAACCTCTAAAATGAAATAATAATATTGTCTGATGTATCTTGGCACTTTCAGTCATTAGGAATTTACAGGCCCAATGACAGCACTGATTTTCAGCTTTGCAAGAACCGAGACTTTAACTGAAACACTATTGCATGTAAATCAAATTTCTACTCTTTCTGTTCCCACTGTGAATGTTAGGTAATGTTGTTTGTGGCCTTGCCTCCCATTCATTTGAAAAATCTCTACTCTAACAGCATAGTATAAGGAACTCTTTGTGGCTCTAGGTATTCTAGAGGTCAAAATTTCTACTGAAGTTGGTTGCATAGGATTAAATTATATGCCCAAATTTTTCTAATTGGCTACACAGAATTTCAAATCTAGGGAAATTCCTCCTGTTACTGGAGGAGGGGAAAAAAAATGTAGTTTCTTTCTCCAAAGCAGTACAGTTCTGGAGCAGGAGGCTGAATGAAAGTGTACTGCAATACCTTCCCATGCCACGAAGAGAGAGAAAGTAAGAAGTAAAAATTAAAGACTGTGAACCCACTAGACTTGTAAAGGACTGAACAGCAATTCCAGAGAGTAAGTATAATGCAGAGCATGACATCAGAAGCTCATGAAGGTAAACATTTGTAGCACCTGCAGTTATTTCTACATATTGTTTGGAGATCTATTTGAGCCAGCACTTCCCAGATGCACAAGTGAGGTACACTGCTAAAACAAGCCTGCCATGCAGAGTCTTTCACCTTTAGAAGGCAGTCTCAGTCTGTTCCAGGTGGGTGACTATCAAACACTCAGAAATGGGATTCTAAGATCAGGCTTCAAGTTCATTTAAAAGTAATAAAAGAGCAAAGGAGAGGAAGTAGAACAGTAGCTATTAATATCGAAAGGACCAGAATGATTATTTTGGCTGACCTCATGCATAAAATAAGTCATAAAAATATCTAACACATCCACAGGGGTGTAGTTTCTTGGTAATTCCTCTGTGATTTCTTTCAGGATGATTGCCTTACTTCCATCTGTAAGGCAAATCCAAGTCCCTCCTTTTAGAAGACAAATTTGCAAAAAAAAATGAAATCAAATTTAATTCAGGAAAGAATTTAGATATTTTGTGGAGCCTGATCCATTAGGAAATGCTGAAAGTCTTGAAATAAAGATGATTATGAAGTCTTTAGTTTATTTGATTCCTATTTAGACTGGAAGATTCTGACAAGGGTAAAGATATGCTATTAATACAAAGACTCACAGAATGCAAATTTGACTGCTTATTGAATTTAATATTTGAATAAATTCTCCAGAAGAGCTTCAGATATATTTTACTCATAGTTTGCTCCTTCTTTCAACTGCCAAAAAATCAGAAAAAGTTGATCCTTTTAATTTTGTCTTCTGAACGTCTTTTACTGACTGTTGTTTTCCTTTCATACCACAAGGCTACAAAGGATAAATTCCAATGTTTTACAGCAGTAAGTGTGTACGATCACTGGAATCCTTTAAATTTCTGTACATGTTTATAAAATCTGATGTCATGTACTTTAAGAACTTTGATAACTTGATGGTCATTATTTTCAGTATTTGCATCACCCCTTTCCCTCACTTTCTCTTTCCATTGGTGATTTCCACGTTGACTTTAAAGATTTAATACCCAGTACTGCAGTAGTGTGAGTTCTCCTTCTGAAAGGTTTTGAACCAATTATAAACAAAGCAGTCTCAGTCTATTATTTTTTTTATTGCTTTTGAATTTTTGTCATAGCTTTTGCTATTAATAGTATTGCCTCCTTCCTGACAGTCTGCCAAACAGACAAGAATAATACAAACCTCATAATGACTGAAGTCTCAAAGTTGATGAATAAAGGAAAGAAAAACTTTGGATGACTTTTTCTCTGGCCAAGAAATTGTTTCATACAGTGTGACAAGCTTTTTGCTTTGTCTGTCACTAAGACATTACAAACTGGTACTTATTTATAGAGCATCTTAATATTTTCTGTTTCTCACACCTTCAGAGGTACATACTCATTAGTTGTAATTGATAACTGTGCACTTTTTTTCTTGGAGGAGAGGAGGTTGCATATATTCATAAAAATAAATAAATTTTAAAAGTTATTTTGTCCTAGGGGATGCCTGAGAAAATTACATGTTAGTAAAGACATGGTATTGTATCCCTACAGTTAAAATACTTAGTTGGCATCAGTTTTTAAATAATCCATCTATAGATACTTACTTGAAAGAACATTTTCAATTGAAATAATTTGCACTAAGGAGTAAGCAACTGATCTTTTAAATCTGCTTTGATAAACTGTCATTAAATGATGACAGGATGATTCATTAAACAGTGCCTTTCAACCTCAAATATCCTGCTATTCTGTAAAAACAAGGGATCACATGTAAGAGTTTTTGATTTGCTCAAAAATAAGCATAGATGAAAGATCCCACTAACCTCTTTAGTCACTTCATTCAAATAGTGAGTAATTTAATGCACTTCTTTTAACATCAGTGGGAATGCTTGTATTAATTCAACAGGTGGATCAAGTCTTGAGTAAGACCTAAGTTTTTTTTTCAGGAAAATGTCTACAAACTGTAATCCTTAAACTTTAATAAAATGTTGACATGATCATATTGAGGAAAAAAACCCAAATAAATATAATTTAAAACTCTCTAGTGACACTGGATTTTCAAGGTGAATGTTCAGTTTTCTTTGAAAGCTTCCCATCCAAGAAATCAAATTACCCTTCAGGTTTCTTTTGTTTCTATCATGATATCTCTTTAGATATCAATTCATACTGTCCTTAATTTTGTTTGTTCTATTACATTAAACCAAATTACAATAAATAGTATGGTATAACATAGCAGATATAACACAAAATTTTCTCTAGAATCTCAAAGGTTAAAGTTGTAAGAAGTAAGCCAAAAGTCAGCATAAATTCCTGGCTGTGTCAAAGTCCATGGGACAGACTGGTGGCCCTGGCATGAAAAATTCTAATTTTGCGTCATTAATATTTTTTGTCATCTTGTCCAAAACAATGAGCTGGGTGAGGCTTTTCCTGACTTCAGTGGCACAGCAGCTGTTTGGGATTTATGAAACAATGCAAAACAGGAAATGTGTGTGGCAGACTTCTGACATTCACCATCATTGGGCCAGAGTTCAGCTGCCTGTTCAGCTGCCTGAGTAATATAACAGATTCCCTTTTGCCTTCCTGTTCAGGCTGTTTTCCTGAGGTGCTGGATCTTCCTCATTACTGTTCCTTTCTCTCTTTTTTTTTTTTAAATTTAATTTTTAATTTTTTATTTTGTTTTAACAGAGGTCTGTACTTTCAGATGCAATAAACTGAAGAGCAGCTGTGGTGAATCGCTTCTACAGATCTCCCAGACTTTCAGGTTATGGTCTGATTGCCCTCTAAAATGTAGCTGTAGTGAAATACTTTTAAAAATACTTTGAACTTGGTAACACCTTCTTGCCTCTGCCTCAGGATTCTTTCCATTTCACTTTTCTTTTATTACTGTCAGCTGGTTGGAATCAAGATCTTTTGCAGACATAATTTTCTGCCTTCCCCAAAACTACAGTTTTTCTGTTGGCAATATTCTGAAGCTATGCCTTTCTAAAACAGTGCTTAAATATGGTTTCATCCTGAGGATAAAGAATTAAGAAAGAAATTATATTTCCTTAAAAGAAACTTTATTGCCTTAGATATTTTTTACCCTGCTTTAGTTTTAAGCCAGTAGATCTTCCATAGAGATATCTTCTATGGAGATATCTTCTATAGAGATATACTTTAAAGACCTTTTTCCTGGTTTTAAGTTTACAGGTGGGCATTGCTATTACCAAACCATTATAGGCAGAATTATCAATATTCATTATTACTGAGCTTATGATTACTCAGCTCATTATTACTTAGCTTATATTCAGCTCAGTTTTTCTGGCATTTTTCTTTTATTGATCACAGTTACCATTGTGTCTAATTGAAATAGTTTTTGTTCATTGGAGCTGCACACAGATATTAAACTCCTAGTGGTACAGAGGCAGTGGAATGAAAGAAATGTCATGTCATGCAGAACTGGCTGCACTAAACATCCTCCTAGATACTCTCATCCAGGCTTCCCTTCAATTTTTTTTCCTCATTTATTTCTATTGTTATAAATTAGGAATGGATTTTATAAGCTTTTTAAGTTTTGTGCAATAAATTCTCTAAAGTCAGTGACAAGCCCTCCTTTATGTTTCTTCACCCTGATAGGGCACACACTTCAACTGAGGAACAGAGAGTGCATTTTACTATAAATCATATTCTTATGAGTAATGTGAAACTGTGGCTCAGTAACAGCATAAAACATTAATTTATGCCCCAAGCTGCTGAGTTGAACAATGCCCCTGCCCTCTGAAGCCTGGATGCCCACAACTCATCTGTGCATTTGTGAGACCTGAGTGTGCATCCCTGTACCATGGTTTCCTTTGGAAGGCCTGCTAAGGTGTCTATGGACCATGATCTATCTCTAAAGGCAAGTCTACTTCCCTGTTCTTCCTGCTTTGAAAAAAAACTTGGATGACAGGTACAGCAAGAGGTTCCTTACTATCAAAATCATTCCCTGATGAACTCCAAGGAAATCTACCACAATGGACAATTCAGTGACCAGTCAGCTCAGGGAGTTTTGTATGAAAAACACTTGCTCTACAGTTGAGTCATCACTCCAAGAACTCCAAGCACCAAAATGCATCCAGAGGAAGCACTTTGCTATGAGGGGAACATTTGTAGGAGCTTTCTATGATTTCAAACACAGTGAACAGTATTAAAGAAGTACTTATTGTACTCTTTTACAAAGTGAAGAGCAAAATAATAAACATTCCATAAAACTTTCAAGGAATTTTGACCATTTGATATATTCAGAAATTAATTCCTACCTACACTAATGTAGAAAAAACTTAGGGTAAGATAAGCCAAAGAAACTGATAACTTGAAAGACAAGTGACCACTGATGCTGCAAGCTTAAACAAGGTGTAAAATTTAATGAAAAATATCTTTCTTCCACCTTCTTGAGCCACACTATGTATCTCATGCAAATTTAACTTCTCATATATCCATACACTATGAGGTGTGCTGAAGTGGCCAGAATGACTTCCAAAGCAGATGATTATGCCTCAGCAGTCAATACCTTGACTCACTTTCCTACATCAACCAAGATAAGCATGAACTATAAATACACAAACGTGGCTATTTAGAGTCATTATGAATGCACTCTTACAGATATCCTGTGTAGTGTACCTATGAATTCACAGAACGATGATCATACTAAATATTCTGTGAATTCAAATAAATATATAAGAGACATAGCACTTAGTGGTTTATTCAATACCTATTCAAATTTAACTTGCAACTTCTGCTTAGATTATAAGCCTTGATGGATAATTTAAAACAGTCCTAACAAGTTATCTTGAACTGCAGATAAGCAGTTCTATGACCTTTCTTTCTATCTTTTTGCCTTTAAAATAATTCACAATTTTGAATCATACCCTTGACAATTAGAGTTACAAATCACTGCCACTTAAGAAATATTTTAATGCAGAAGTAATGCATGAAGTGATGAAATTTCTTTGAAAATTAATTATACACACAAAGCCATGAAAAGTACAGATGCCCTTTTATGATACTGATGCTTTCATTGATATGAGTTAAATATTTCCTTGATTTAAAGAAGAAATATGCCTATTAGAGACATTTGTAAAATAAACAGCTCCTTGATCCCTGCCCTCATATATGATTCATCTTCTTCAGCTTTAATTTTGTTGCACTTACTGAACAAGTGGCACTTAATGAAACAATTTTCTGTGCTGATACAGAATGTCAAAAGGAAAGCACATGCAGTTTCTACATGACACAGATAATCCTGGCACATAGCTGCTAAGGCAAGCATGTTCTTTGCAAAACTAAAATCAGCAAAACCCAACCTAAACCACAACAAAAAGAAAAATAAAATCCCAAAAAAAGTAATGCACAGTATTTATTGACTGTAAATGCTTCAAAGAGCTTTTTTTTTTATTATAAACCAATGAATCTTTACACACAGACAAATGTATTTAGAGAGACTTCTCAGTTTTATAGAATTCTTTGAGAATCTAAAAACTAGAGCCATTTAGTGCTGATTGAACATCAAGACACAAAAAATAATTAAGGAAATTATGGCATTTCTCATTAAGACACGTCCTTTTTTTTGTTGTTGTTGTTGTTTTTGTTGTGTTGCTGGTTTTTTTTTTGTTTGTTTGTTTGTTTTTTTTTTTCCTCCTGTTCCCTGTAGAGTTTGCTGCTTGATCACAGGAGACATGTGACTGAAAACCCTGAATTTCATCTAAATACCTGAAGATTCAGATGCAATTTCACATGATTCCTATCAAAACTTAATGAATTGACAATCATCTTCATCTTTACTAGGAAAAGGAGAAGATTACAGGCCATATAGCTGTAAAAATCCTCTAGATTAAATCTGCAATCACTGGCTATTTAGATTGGAAAAAAAAGAAAAAAGAAAGGAAAAAAACCCAAAAAATGAAAAACTAAAACAAACCAAACAAAACAACCAAATAAATAAAACAAAGACAACAAAAACAAAACTCCAAACATCAAAAAATCTTGTATTGGGAAAATTTCAGGCAAACTATCACAAAATTCAATTAAATATTCTTGTTGAATTCAGGCAGAGTTGAGTAAATCTTTTGGTCTAGAATTCTAATCCAACATTGCCATAGTAATGCCATCATGCCCACGATGCCACCATTTATTGCACTTCCTCACTTGAAACACTTGGATTTTGAATCTGATTAAACTTGCAATACGTGAGGATATCACAATCAAATTGGACTCACCAGAAGGGAAGGAATAGGAATGAGGCTGAGGAGGCCAAAAGAAAGCAGGAGATGAGCTCTTCAGCCTAGACAGACAGCTCATGAAGTCTGTAGAAATTATTTTGGACAACTAATCCGTTAAGCCATGCATTGTACCAGCCCTGGCATTTACTAGGAGACTGTGGGAGATGACACTCGTGGTGGAAAGGCTGGTCCACTGAGAGAGTCCTCCTGGCACAGTGCTGTGTTATACAGCACACAGCCCTCTCTGCAGGGCCAAGCCACATCCTTACCTCTGGGATGTCGACAGAAGGAGACCATGTGCTCTTTAATCCAGACACTCTTTGGCTTTTATATTGTCTATCAGCTGCATGGGAAGAAGGGAATTTGGCCTTCAACATTCCTGTCAAATTCCTTAAACCTCAAATTCCTGAGATTACTTTAAAATAGCCAAGGGATTATCCAACTTCAATAGAAAGCCAAGAGCAACCATTACTAAATACCCACTCACAAAGCCTTTTATCTCTCAAAGAATTAGTAGCAATACTCCTTAGACAGCCCATTATGATTTGTCTCTCACACAGCCAAAATTATTAGTTAGAGAAAAACATTTTTTTTAAGGATCACTTGGTTTATTTTCCTAAAATATCAAACCAGATAAAATGAATCAATATGACTATTATGATGATCCCAAGAGGTAGAATTGCTCAAAGATACTATATCTCCATTTCTTCATATATACTAACCTGTCTGGAGGAATTTTGACTGCATATTCAGTATTTTTTAATATTTTTTTGTATAATTTTTGCCTTATATTCTGATGGTATATTTTAGGAGAAGCTGACACTTGTGCTGTCTCATCGTCACATTTTTTTGTGATTAATCACTCTGGTTTCCATGCCAGCACACATAGTACTTTTAAGCATGTTTTCTATTTGATTTTTTCATCAAAACAAAATATTCTAAGGGTTATATCTTCAAGCATTTCGTGAAGTCACAGTGAGTTTTGTCCATCTGAGAATCAGAATTACTATTTGAGAACATCTAAATCACATTTTCTTCTGTATAGTTATTTATCAATTCTAAAAATTCTTAAAATTTAGTGATTGCTAGGTTTCTTTGCTGTCTGTTACATACTTCCTTCCTCCTTACCTTGCAGTAAAAGCTTTAATAGATTAACAATAGATTTTCTCAACATAATGAAATATAATTTGTCATTGATTTCCCAATCATTGTATTTTTAGAAAGCTAATACAGTATAACCCTGATTGCCAGGTCTTAGGCCACATTTTTTAAAGAAACCCCCCAGAAAAATAACCTTTAGAACACTTCAAGTAGAAAAGAAAAAGAAGGGGATTCATTCAGTGAACATGGTTAGGGAACTGCATTTCTAGACTAATTTACTCATTTGTTTGTTTTTTGTTTAATCTGGGAATGTGATTTTGGTTTGTATTGATTTGGTTTGGTTTTTTTCAAACACCACAGAAGTTCTTATCCCAGGCAGTGAAAGAGCAATGCACCTCAGGAACCATTGTCTCATCAGCTAACTCACCATGCCATGTGTTTGCAATCTAGAAAGAAAGAGGATGATAGAGTGGTTGCAAAAAAACATAAAAGCCCTGCATTACTGTCCTTTCATATCTGCTGCAGCTAGTAGATCCCAATGCTGAGATCATGAGACCACGACTGGGGAGCCAGTTGATAAAGTGTAAATGAAAGACTGCCATCCAGGGCGACCTGCAACAATCAAGAAAGGAGCTGAGAGGACCATTATGAAGTTAAACAAGGTCAAAGACAAAACCCTGACCATATGAAGGAAGAACAATGATACAGGCTGAGGCCTGTCTGAGGTAGAAGCTTGGCTGAAAGGATATTTAAGTCTCTTGGTAGACAATGTGTGAGTATGAGCCAGCAGTGCACCCTGGCAGCAAAGATAGCCAACAGCATCCTTGGCCAGAAGCACAGTCAGTTGACTGCCAGTCCCTTGGGCAAAAGGATTATTCCTGTCTACTCAGCACTTTTCAGACCGTGCTGAAAATACTGTGCACATTTTTGGGTATCCCAGACACAAGGAAGTCATTGATAAACTTCAAGAAATAGATGAGAGGCCATCAAAATGGTCACAGGAATTGTCCTGTGAGAAGAGACTGAAGGTCCAAGACTCAGCCTGGAGGAGAAACTGTGTTTGGCAGGACTCAAAAGCAGATCCCAGTATTATGAGAAATTATATCAAGAAAGTGGGCACATACAATGGGGTGAGACAGGAAGGTGCAACACAGCATAAATTGAAATGGGAAAGCTTGTGCCTGGATATAAATGTAAGGATATGTGGAATATAAGTGTGTTCAGTTTGGGAATAGAGGCAGGGGAGGTAATACATGAAACATCCAGACACATCTCAGGAACAGTAAATAACAGCAAAACCAGAAACGTCCAGAGCTCTCAAGCTACTGATGAAACTATTGAAAGTCTTGAGGAGGCTCATATAGCACTTTATAACTAGTAAAATGAGACAACCATGGCTCTCATGTGAATTGAAAAATGTCTAATGGAAAATTTGAAGGTGCTTGTGTGATTGTGAAAATTACACAAGCCTTTAATGGGGTCCTGTGTGTGTGTGTGTATGCTCGTGCTAGTCTTACAGCTGGCCATATGTTCACTTTGTGTGATTTTCTGTGGTTTTGTGTCTGTGGTTGTGTGTGTTTGTTTAGAAATTCTGGAGAAGAAATGCTCTGAGTTCTAATATCCAATGGATTCAGTTCCCTTAACATTAAAGGAAAATCTGTTTCACCAGGAGGACTGTCAGGCTCTGCAGCAGGTTACCCAGAGAGGATGACTGACCTCTTTCCTCAGAAGTTTTCAAGACCTGACTGGACAAAGCCTTGGCAACTTGCTCTATCCTTAAAGCTGACCCTGCTCTGAGCCACAGTTAGACTTGAGGCCTGCTGAAGCCTTTTCAGGCCTGAATCATCCTATCATTTAGGATTAATGATCCTACAATTATTTTTCTGAGAGGAAAGCCTGTAGGAACTAAAATTGTGTCAGGTTAGCTTCACACAGTTAGGTAGGTTTCCCAATGTTCCTGAAGTGTTATCTGCACAAAAGGATGTATGTAGGCTGAAGGATATGCTGACAGGTTCAGACAATGGCTCTTGATTAATTACCAGTCCTTTTATATAGTTTTATATACGATTAAAATATTTTTGGCAAACTTCCTTTTTTCTCCTACCCTCAGCAATCCCCAGTTCAAAAAAGTGGAAGAGAAAAGGGTAAAGGCTCTATAATTTTACAGCTCAGCTTTAAAATGGCCATTTATTTTTATTGGTACTTTAATTAATTGCATTTTTTTCCTGGTTGTATTTTCTGAGCTGATGGGAGTATGCACACGTCTACAAGATGCATCTCAGCCTGACTGCTGCCAGCCATATCTGTGTTAACACAATGAACAAAGATAGACATTAGTGGAAATTGGGTGTGAACATGCACTTTATTTTTCTTATAAAGAAGTTGAGAGGAATAAAAGGCTAAAAGTCAAGACACTCGCAATAAACTGGTGAAGAGGAAAACAGAATTTTAGAGATTGCAGATTGAAAAGAGGAAAAGTAAGAGGGTTCTACTTACTTGTACATCCTGCTTTAAAAAGTTAGGGAGTTGGATTTTCTTAGTGTTGTGTTTTCCTCCTAGAGCCGAATATTTATACTCCAATTCTGCAATAAGCAGGAGAAAGCCTAACTTCCAATTAAAGTACAAAATGCATATTCATACATTTTATGGAATAAAATTTTTGTCTGAGATAAATTTCACAGAAGTAGCTCGCTCCAGCTCAGCTTGCAGCAACTGTTTTGCAACCAACTCATTCTCACACAACTCATTCTCCTGCCAAAATACAGAGGGCCAAGACTGCTAGGAGTATTCAGATGCATCCTATTTATAATCATGAGGGTTTTTACAAATAGATGTGTGACTTTTATTTACTTATTTTATGTTATGTAATGTGGATTGTTTGTTTTATGTAATGTGGGTTGTTCTTTCTTTTTTCTTCTTTGTATAAGATCCCAGCAGTAAAAGCACTGGTCCCTGACATAGAGATTGAAAAAAATCTGTCTGCCTGTTCATTCTATGCTTCAAAGTGTGCATGGCAAGCAAACATGAATTTAACTTGAGCTATATAATTTGGACTAAATGACTACCATTTCAATTTTCAAATATGCAGCTTTTTTCCTCCAGTGCTAAAATTGTATTCCTACTCCAACAATAGAAAACTCCATTTGTCCTGAGTAAATTCAGATATGAATTGCAGTGATTCAAACATGTTGAACATGGACAAAGTTTTTGGCATCTGTCCTGTAAATATACTGAGTTAAATCAATAGAGCATTCCTAATTCTTAATAATAAACTATGCACCACTAGTCATTCCAGAACAATTGTTACATGTGAAATTATCAGACGAATTACAGAATACCTTTCCTAGGTGAGAATGTCTTTGTAACAATGTCTGTAGCCCTTAATTTAAAAAACAAAATGGTTATGGAATCTTCCTCAGTGCTGAGACTAGAGATTTGTAATGACTATGATTTCCTTTCACTAAGAGGGTCCCAGCAGCCAGCTGGAGTAATTTGGCATGGCTCTGGTAAAGTCACTGGAGCAATACAATACTGTATGAGCTGGGGTTACAGTTCCTGAGAACAATAGGGAAAGCCCAGCTGTATTATCGACAGACTTTTGAATACAGTTAAGAATAAAATCCTTTACATATGCACAAAAAAAATAGCCACCCACTGTAAAAACACATTTTCAAGACTGAATTGATTTGTGAATACCATGTGTTACCAATCATAATAATTACATATGTTAGGTAAACTTAATGAGAAAACTCATTTTTTTATTCATAGACAAAACACTCCTTCCACAAAGCACTTTCTTGTTGTTACTCCCAATTATATTCTTTATAGTTTTCTTTAATTTCCAGTGTTTCCTGTTGACTTTCTTCCAGAAGAAAAAAGGGGACATTTGTTTACTATTAAACAACAGAGAACGTAAGAGTCAAATAAAACATTAAATAAAGATCATAAAACCTTTATTTTTAAAATACTACTCACAATTCATTTTGGAGGATTAAACAAAAATTTTTAGTATAGATCAAGACTTGAAGATATTTTCTAAATTGTTTATTTCATGATAATGATATGCTTTAAGAATACCAGACTGGAAAATTTGTTTAAGGGGAAAATATTATTTTTCTTCCTGTACATGAAAAGGTTTGATCATACCTGTTACATTGCACATAATGGCAGTATAAAAGATTGATTTCCTTTCTACTCAAACGTTATATTACAGCCATGACCTGAGGCTTAACACAATATTTTTAGTCATCATCATCATCTCAACAAATTCTAATTTATAGGTGTCCAGACCCCAGAGCCTCTTGACATTTTAGCAGAATTAAGAAAATATGAAGTTTCCATTTAAAAAAACCCCAAGCAGTTTTAAAGAACACCCCTAATCCCACCTAGTCGAAAACCAAATCTATAAAATATTAAATTACCAAATAAATTTAAGTTCATAGAAAAGAGTATTGAGATTTGGACCTAAAGAGTATACAGAAATGGCTCAAGATGTGATCTGTTTTCATCCAGAAAACTACTTTCATCATGGTTTTGACTTTTTTGTTTTCTTTTGTTTTTTCTTAATCACTTTAATAATTGATTTTTGTATGGTTTATGAGTCTGAGCAAGGAACTCAATAGATAGTATTTAAGGAGATTTGTATCTTGAGCTCTGGCTGGAACCAAAAGTCTATATACTTTTCTAATATAATTTCAAATAGCCAATGGCTGAAAGATTACTAAGTATGAACCATCATACTCAGAGAAGTCCTCCATGTTCCTCTGTATCACATGCAAAATTAATGGACTTTTTTCTGTTTGTGCCATGTTTGATGGACACATCATAAGGGCAGGTGGGCACACCATAAAGCAACACGGACACCACACATGATTTTATTAGCAAGATAGGGATTGTAGTGAAAGGGCTGTAGCTCTAGTTAGACTTTGAAAAGCATGACTGTCTGTAAAAACTAGTCATCAGTGTTAGGCTGCACTTGCTCACTGCTAAAGCTTACTCACTGCTTAAGCCCTTACTCTGTTTGTGCATGACTGTGTCAATATTTGTGAAGGAAAAAATCTGAAGCAATTTAAAGTCCAGCCCCCAACATACAACACGTTCTAATGTCTCTCTATTTTTTACTCTACAATATTGTGTAGCTATTTTGGGTAATTGTCACAAAGTTTGCAGAAGGTGACATAAGATTAGGATGTGGGAGGGAATAGTGTAAGCTGGTGGAGGCTGAGAATCACATTGTGTAGGTTAGACCAGAGAGAAAAATACTGCCATAATAATGTCATGATAGAGATTGAAGGGAAGAAATTAAGATTTTAGATATGAACAAAAAGATAGCAACTTGCAGTAGAAGTAGATAGAATAAATTTCCATATGTTTAATCTCACCATGCTTTTAAATCACTGTTTGCCTGCACCCATGTACAATAATTGAGTGTGAGTTTTTATTCATTTTGTAGTGAAACAAAAATAATTTTAGAAAAATGTGTTGAATTGAGAAAGCTTTTATAAGCAACACATTTATTTTGAAATGAACTGTCTGCTCTACAGTTTGCAAAATATATTATTTTACCTATACCAAGATAAAAAAAAGAAATAATACAAAATACCAGAGCTGATGGAAAGAATCATTCTTGCTCTCCTGAAAAATCAGTTCAGGATTTGATTCTATTTTGTTCATCTAAGCATAAAGGGCAAGGGCTCCAAGGAAGAAAAAGAAAAAGTTTATGCACAGTTTAGGTGTCCACTGGCAAGTGAACAATAGGAAAAAACATTATGGTAAATCTTGGAATATCAATTAATTTGCTTTTGGCATTCTTAGAGTAATACATTTATACAAGTGGAGATGGCTTGGTTCAAGACAGGAATAAAATTGGTTAACAAACCCACACTGAAAAGGGATGGGTTTGGTTCTCTTTACTAGTTTGTCCCCAATAAATAAAAAAATCTCTGTACTGTGCAAATCTTCTCTTAAGAAATAATTCTGTAACAGAAAAATGAAACCTTGCATTAAAATGAAAGAATCTGTGTACCAAAATAAAACTGAATCTACAGCATTAGACGTTTTTCAGACTCCTAATCAGTTTTATGAACTGCTTAGCATCTCAGACTGTCCCACTTGAAGGTATTTAGTCATTAAACTGTGTGGTGACAACACAGAGATTATTTCTAGAAAAAGGACCGATAATTGTCTTTGTGGTAACATTAGTTGAATCTTTTCTGCCACGTAGATTCCCACTGAAATTTGGGAGGGATAGTATAAAATGAAAGGAGATTGCCTGGTGCTCAGCACTGGTGAGGCCACCACTCATACCCTGTGCTCAGTTTTGGGCCCCTCACCACAAGGACATTGAGGTGCTGGGGCATGTCCAGAGAAGGACAACGGAGATGAGGAAGAGCACAAGTCCAATGAGGAGCAGCTGAGAGAGCTGGGGGTGTTTAACCTGGAGAAAAGGAGGCTCAGAGGGATGTTTTTGCTCTCTGCAACTGCCAGAAAGAGGGTGCAGCCAGGTGAGGGTTGGCCTCTTCTCCCAGGCTACCAGTGACAGGGCAGGAGGAAATGGCCTCAAGCTGTGCCAGGGATGGTTCAGTTTTGGCCATTAGGAAGTAGTTCTTCACAGAGAACAAAGTTCTTCACATAAAGGGTGAGTAGATATTGAAACAGGCTGCCCAGGGAGGTGGTGGTGTACCATCCCTGGGTGGGAGGGTTGGCCTCTCAAGTAACAAGTGATGGGACAAGAGAAGTTATCTCAAGTGGCACAAGGGGAGGTTTAAGTTCGATGTTAGGAAAAGTTCCTTCAAAAAAGGGGGGGGATCATGCAATGGAATAGGCTTCCCAGGGAAGGACTTTCCATCCCAGGAGGTATTGAACAGACATGTAGATGTGGCACTTGGGGACATAGTTGAGGGCCTTGGGGCTTCTGGGTGAGCAGCTGGACAAGAGGATGTTAAAGGCCTTTTCCAAGATGAACGGGTCTATGGTTCTCCGAAATTATTTTTCCCTGAAGACATTTTCTGCAATAAATTTCTAGTATGTAATGCTTTATTGCATTATTGGATTGCTGAATTCTGAAAGGTGTTCTATTTTACATCTCTTAGCAATCATAACTTCCAAATAATGAGTGTGTGGACTTATTAAGTTAGTGATCCCTGAAGCTACTGACAGTTCAATGTCCTTTGAGCTGCAGGTCTCACTTTGAAGAGCAACACTGTCTTTGAGAACTGATGGAGAAAATATATTAGATTAATACTATGTTTAAATAACATTTAATAACAATAAGACATCTTTTAGCTCGTTACAGTCTAGCAAACAAAACTCTTTGACCTCCTTCAGCCTACTTACTATCAGTCTTTCTTGTGTCTGCAGAAGTCTCCTGTGATCACTCATTTCTCAATGAAAAGGATTTCTGAAAATGCCATCAGGCAATTACGGAAAACAAATGCATCTGACTGACCAGAGCCTGCCAGGATTGTGAGGGTAGTAGTAGGAAATTAAGCAACGGGTGTTCCTGCCAGACAGAACATGCTGTGAACATGTGGCTGCTTTGGATTACTAACAATGGGGATAAACAAATGTGAAAGTGTGAGCTTTTACAGAAATTCATACATTATATATTTCTTTTACTGGAAAATGAAACCTTATAAAAGAGGAGAAAAAAGAAAGTAGCAGAAACAGCTGGCATAGAACTACAAGAGCATTAGAGGAAAAGGAAAATAAATAAGAGGCTAAAGTCTTTCACTTAAAAATGAAAGGAGGAAAAATACTGAAATTTGCCAACTGAACCTGCTGTTAATAATTAGACTGAGGTTGCTGAGAAAATGAAACACTATTTTTTTACTTCAAATTTTAATTCATAAAACAGGCACTAATCTTGTTCATTAGACCTGCCGGCTGGAGCCACGTGCCTGGCTGTTGGTTAGCAGGGCTGTGCTGTCTACATTGTGTCTGGGGACTTTTAAAAGTGTCTTCTGGTTTGTATTCTTAACAGACATGGAACTTAATCTCAAATTACAGGCCAATGCATCTAACTTTAAAAAACTGGGTATGGTTCCTGCTCCAAGTATTGTAATTAAGTCCACTTCTTTGGATAGACATTTTTAATTTTTTGCTTGGCTTTTAGTTATTTTGTTTGTTTGTTTGAATAGTGTGATGGCTTTAAAGAACAAATATTGCAAGAACAGCAGAGATCTTTATCAGATCAGTGGGGCAATTCATCCATGCGTTCATTTATGGATTTTATTTGTATCTCTGAGTACAAAACAGGGGAGTTCAGGAGTTCAGACTACTCATCTGGCACCACTGAGTATCACTGAGATACATCCCAGTCCCTGTTTCAGATAGACTCCTGTTTCTAGTTGCCAAATTTGCTACCACATATTACTGGCAAGGCAGTGAAGGAATAATTAGCTTTGTATTGTCAATGCCGTGGTAGTTTATGGCCACAATAGTAGAATCAAGATTCTAGCTCAGAGAAGCCAGTAATTTACATTTTAACAGAATAAAGAGCCAGATGATCAGTTAACCTTAAAGTAATAGAGGTTTGTATTGGGACATTTCTTTCTGTATAGAAATATATTGCCAACAAAAATAATAAAATCCCAATCACTCATTGCTGTCTGAAACACTGATTTGACATTTAAGTCAAGATTATGTATTTGAATCTTAATTTTGCTCAACATATTTTCTGGAGTCACTACAAAGAAGACATTTGGACATATTAAATTACTTTAGATTGGGAAACATCCAGAAAACAACAGCTTGCCCTAAAATATTTGTTTAATTTGAAAAGCATTCACACAGAAAAAAATGGAGGTCAAAGTAACCTTCAAAGTAACCTTCCTACCTTTAAGTATGAGTGGAATGGACACTCCTGGTGCACGCTCCTGAATCTTGCAATATATGCAATTTGCAATATATGCAATATGGGAGGAGAGAGAGAGCCCAGAAAGGTGGTAAATGCTCCATCCCCAGGACCATATAAGGTGAATTTGGACAAGGCTCTGTGCAATAGTTTCAACCAAACTATAATTCTATAATTCTGTAATAATTCTATAATTCTATGATTCTATATGTGTAAAATCAACTTCTACTGTAGGCTTTTGCATTGTGTTCCATTTTAAGGTACAAAATCTTTACTCTTGACTGATATTTACTGAGTAGTTATGAACAGTCAGTAGGAGTGAGAGTAATCGTTCCTAAATTTAGCCATCTAAAGGTGTAAGCTATTTACCAAGACTCCATTTATAGTCACTGAATAAATTTAGACACCTCCAGATTCTTTCTTCTCTTTCTTAAGGTCCTCACTAATTAATCACCTTCTTCAGGAGCCTGTCTCTCTTTTCCAGTGTAGAGACCCATTGCAGGCAGCTTATAACTGAAGCTTAAAGCTTAGGTGGTTACAGGCAAGAAGATTTGCATCTTATAGTCAAAAAGTTTTTTTCTGGATATCTATATTGTGTCTCTTACATATTAGAGATTTGTAATTGCAAAGGCTGTATTAAATCCAAATCAATGCCATGGTAGATTAATAAAGATATATATAGTTAACAGTATACAGTAAGTGTGGAAAATGTCTGTAATTTAGTAGTATCACGGGCTGGTTTCAAAACAAGGATTAAAATCAAGTGGGTGAATTGCAGTTTAGATGCTCCACATCAACCTGTCCATAACCAGAATTTGACATTTAGTCTTGCAGAAGTCTGTCAGGGACTGAGATGGGTGAGTCTAGCAGTATTTTCTAATATCACTTACTGAAGGGTAAGAAATCCAGAACATTTAGTGACCTCACTTCTCACATCATGAGATGGAAAATACTTAGGTGGGATTTTTGCATCCATAGACAAAGAACAGTTCTTTGAGGACTTGTTTTCTAATAGAATCAGTAAAATCCATCATCATTAATCACCTTGTGCTTTTGGCTTTCTGCTTTCCAGAGAGCACCTGGCTGTTAAACGTTGGTGACAGTTTCAGATATTGTTTGAATCTACAACATGCATGCATGTGTGTGTACGTGCCTGCATCTCTCTATATATGAATTTCACAACGTGTTGACTGGATCATGAATGAGTAATATTCTTAAAGGTATAGACCATAATATCAGTGGCTAAACGATTTTCTCAATGTTAAGATAATGTATAAATTTGATGATATTGCACTCAAAGCTCTAAGGCCAGAGGCTAGAGTTGTTTAATGTAAATTCATTGTTAAAGACATCTCTTTCTTCAAAGGAGAGAAAGATTTAACTTCCAGGGATGAGTAATCCCTTCTGTTTCTATAACATCAGGGAGGAGAAGGATTGTCTTCTCCAAGTACCTGTCTCTTTCCACTGACTGTAGAGAGAAATAAAACAGCTTCCTGAAGTTAGTTTAGCTGATGTTGTACTTGATTCTTAACTAGCAACACTAAGTATTGTTTTTTTTTTTTTGTGATTTTCTTTTTGAGCTGTCTTCTGGCTCCTCAGTCTACTTGCTCAGAATGGAAACATGGTCATGTACTTTAATAGAATGGGATCCAACTTTTGTGAGTGCTGCTGGCATTTCAGGAAAATGACAGGGGTAAATCAGGATCAAAAATCCTTGACCCTGAAGTCAACCGTTGGTCACAGAGTAATTCTGCTGCAGGCTGGTTTTGAAATTTTGGGGCAATGGTTCACTGTTGACTCAAAGGGAGTAGTAAGACTTGCAGGATGACTAACACCTGGTGTTTTGTTTGGGAACCTGCCATTTAAGTATTTGAGCATAGGCCAAGCCTTATTCTGATTAGCTCCTCTGAGGTGGCACTACAATGACACCATAGGCAAAACCAATACCTTTGTCAGCTATAACTTGAACACATGTACTGCTAGGTAAAGTCTTCCAATGCTGATAACAAAGAGCTCTATTGCTTGACCCAAAGTAGACTCTTTGTGGTAGTGGGTCTGTCAGACTAGTCAGTCTTTAGAAAACAATCTAGTTGTATGCAGACAGAATAATCGTTCTGGATAGGGTTTCAAACAGGTCTCAGGAAGTGAGTCACTCAGCCCCCTTGAAAAGTGAATGGTGGCTGGAGACCTGTTTCCTGAGACACCTTTGAAATCTTAGCTTATGTTACAGTATGGCTGTTATCCAACCTTAACTTGGGACAGTGAAAGGGTTTTCTCTCTCTTTTCTTTCCTTTTTTATGCCAAATTAAAAGTATGAGGGCCTAAAGTGCATTTACACCAAAGCAACTTTCCACTGACTTAGCCATATAAAGAAGCCTTGTAGTAGGTATAAATATGATTTATACTCACTTTAAGACTCATTTCCACCACCTGAGTGGTGTGAAGCAACCTTTGTTGAAATCAGATTCAAGTCTACACATTCCAGGAAGCAGCCAGGTTATGTTGCTCAGACCTGCTGCAGAAGCAGAAATTGTTCTGCTCCGGTTGGCAACAGGGCAACAGGGTTGCCTCACTATCCAAACAAATTGTTCAGACTCTCTGTGTCTTTCCAGTATTCATTCTACTTGAGAAAATTACATCACCACCCAGGAAGACCTTTTCAATCTTTGAGAGACTTCTTTTGATTTTTGGAATAGAAAGACAGAGAGAGGAAAGAGAGAGCAGATTAGGTACTTGGGTACTCTTTCTTAAGTAGTCATATAAATGATAGGGAAGTGTAACTCAGCTAACAGTTTCTTAATTTTCTAATAGAGGATTTACAATTGGGGGTAGATGTCTTTAGAAAAATATCCTTAATTCCCACATAGTATTTTTTTTAAGAATGCAGAGTGTCTCAGGATGCATAAAAGATCCAAGTTGAATCCAACTTACCTCTTCTGAAGGAATACCATCTGGGTTAAGGGACCAAAGTAAAGTTTTAGCTTTGTTTTAAAAGGGAAATTACTTTATGTTATGACTCATCAGAACAAGTTAATTTTCCTATTAGCATGTTTTACCTTAAAGCTATAATTTTATTTTAAAATCCATAACAATACATCTGGATTGCATTTTGGAAATGAAGTTGATCTGTAAATATGACCTGAAGCTTTTAAAAAACAACAACAAAAAAAAAAAGCCAAACAACTTTTTTCCCTCATAATTGGAAGTATTGAACATCAATGAAGTGCTTTGGCATGCATTATTATTGCTGAGTGCATATAAGTGATTTCAATAACATTATCTAATTAATCTTCCTGAATTTCTGAGATGTAGATAGAGTTATTTATTTAAATTCTCTTGCAATTGAATGACAATTAGAAACATGAATGACTTTTCCAAAATATTGCCAAGCATCATTTGCAGAGACAGATTTTTTAAAAAAATCTTTTCTCAGGTTCTAATATAATCATAAATTCCTCTTGTCACTCTTAAAATTATGAAGGAATATGTCCTTTCAACTGACCTTCTTCTACACATAAAAATAAACTCTGTTATGTTCTCATGTCTCTGTATTGTGCAGCTCTTGAAAGTTCTCTGATGATTGTTGTATCTCCTCAAATTTTTTAAAATATATCTGTCATGAGGGTGCTTGACCTTTGCCAGTAACCCAGGTACTCGATGCATCACCTCACTGCCTTCCCAACACGAATATAAAACAGTGTGACTTTATATTTCCTTTTCCAGTTACTCACAGTCTAATTTAAGCTGTGTTTTGCAAGCACTTTTTCATTTTCCCAAATGACAAGTGTATTAGCTAAGACTGTCAGCCTAGCTGCCAGCTCCCCCAAGCAAGCCCAGCATGCTGTGACCTCATGCGTGCAGCATGCAGGACTGACTAGGGGCTCCTAGGAAATAGATGTGAAGCCTGAGCCCTGTCTTAGCTGCCTTGGTAAGCATGTTTTATGATAAACTTTATCTCATTATGGGAGGGAAGGGGGAAATTTTGGTCAAAGTCCAACTCTAGAGCTTATGTTGAGGCTGAACTTTTCTGCTCTCCAAGTCTGCCATATCAAATTAGGGAGAATAAAACCGGCTGCTTGCCCGACTATTTATAACATCACAGGAAACTTGGAATGACTTATTAAGAATGGAAATAGTTCTCTTTCCTCAGAAACGGATCTTGCTTTGCCAAGATACACAGTGACTGACTGTGTGTAAGAGTGGTACACAAATACCTTCCACGTTGAAGGTTATTAAAATATACCTGGCCTCGTTTATCAGCACTTACATGATATGGGTTTATCCACACAAAATACTCTAAAAAAGCCTTCAGGGAGCCCTGCTCAGTGTCTTTAGGGGCAGAAACAGATCCAACAGTAAAAAGAACCCAACAAACCCAACCCACATATCAGTAAGCTTTTTGTATCTTTAGCATGGACCTTGACAAATATTTTTGTACAAGTTAATACCTAGTGACCACATTGGCTGTCCATTAAAAATAAAGTTGTTAAGTCTGTCCCTTGAATATTGCAAGAATAGATCTTGAAAATGCAGGGCACCCTTAGGAGAAGGAAAGTTTAGTCTGAGGGTCATAAAGGAAATTTTGTGTTGGATTTAACTTCTAACTCGCTCAGTGACCGTATGAGTAATTGTCTCACCTCACTGTTCCAGCACCCTTAACACAGAGCAACAAAACTGACATATAGGTGCTGTGAACCACTCTTTATCAAGAGTTTTGATTAATAAAATGTAAATATCTTATTTATGAAGAGGACTTAAAATGGGAAAATAGCACATAGTATTTTGAAAGGGAGCTGTGTAGGATGAGCGGCATAGACTAGAACTCATGTCTTCATAGCCCAGTAACTCTGGCTTGATACTTATTGATAGATAATTCAGGGAAAATCTGAGAGAGAAAGTTGGGAGAATCTAAATTTCATGGATTAAATTAGATTAATCCAACCCATTCAAAAAATGTCACAATACTGCAACTGCCTGCATTTCAAAAACAGTATTCAAAGAGCACAGATTTGGACATCTACATGACTGTGACAGTAGTCCAAATTAGACTACAATAAAAATTGCAATATGAGTGCAAGCCTGTAGGGTTACAAGGAAGTGAGAGAAAGCAGACATTGAGTTAGATATCAGGAAAATTGCATTAAATACAGATTTCATTTTTTCTTGTAATATGTAACTGTTACTTCCTGAACTATCTGTACAAATTAAATGACTGTTGGTTTGTCTTATCACTTCATCCTATACTTCATTTGCTGGTAGCTTTGCAAAGCAGAAATCTTTCTCAGAGATGTCAAGCTCATGGTCATCTTTGTGAATGAAATGAACAAAACAGACTATTTGTACTTTGACTTTTCTGTTCCTGATGAAGCTGATAAAGGAAGAGAGCTCTCACAGGGTTTAGAATAGAAGAGGTCTGATCCTTTATTTCTACTTTTCAACTGCTAAATAGAGCTCTTTCTAGGACTACTGATATCCTGTAATTTCTGACCAGTTCTTTGAAAAGACTGTGGAAAAGCAGTTTCTACACTTTTCAAATTATTTGGTGACCATTTGACAACATTAGGATCTAACTTCCTTTTTTTAGGTATTCAGAAGAGAAAGGCACTGTGCACACCCTGATACATAGGACAAGGTTCAATACACTTTATCTTGAACTTTCAAAAATGTGTTTAAGGGTTCAAATCTTAAGAAAAGTACTGGAGGACTGCCCACTGACTCAGCAAGCCTGAGGAGTGAAATTCATAGTGCAACATGGGACATCTAAACTTTCCAGTACAATCCTCAAACATAATTCATATCAGCCAATACATTTGATGGTGGATGTCTAATCTGCACATTTGAAAATGTCAGGGAGGGAAGCATCTAAAATTTTGTTTCTTCTGAATTTAGGCACTTATCCATAGTTCAAATTAGGTTCTGTGGAACTGAGATTTGCAAATGCTTTGCCTGTGGTTCTAGATGTAAGTCATATGAGGTGTCAGCAGACAGCTCTCTCCCGCTTCTCTTTCAGAAGATAGCCAGCGAGAAGAGGGAAGAGGAGGAGGAGGAGGTGATATTACTAAAGAGGTTTTGCATAACAGTCTTGCTATGCAAGTACTTTCCGCCTTCTCCTGACCTATTTTTGAATGGAAGTGGCTGTGGGAGCTCTGCAATGTGCTGCCACTGCTGCTGTCACTGTGCTTGAAGTGAGCTCGGAGCACACCTACGGAGCCGGGCCGCTTGGCAAATTGAGCACGACACTCTGCTTTGCATCCCAGATGGACTAGGTGTGGAGGATGTGCACTTCATTCAGCTGAGAAGGTGATATATTTTGATGTGTGCAGAGACACACCAAGTTAGAAAACTTAGATGCCTTAGACATGTGAGTGAGTACATAGAGTTCTTTAGATCACCCTTTTGGATATGTTTAAATTACAGTTTGAATGTATGGTCAGTGCTTAAGTGCTGATTTGGATTTTACCTTGGGTTGTTTGGACAAGAGTTTTGGTAATTTTACTTTTTGAGCATCTAACTAGCAATGTGTAACAACGTGGTCTAGCAGAGAAGAAATAAAAAGTCTGATTTGAGAAAATTATCTTTTGTCTGTCTTCTGGATCATGATAAAACCTTTAAATCAGCTTAGATTTTTTCCCTGAATAGCAAGATATACAGAAAATTTAAGGAAAAAAAAAACTCCCATAATTTTTTAATCTCTGAGCTCCAAAAGTTCTACTTATTCAATTTTGAGATGTTTCTGTACAACTTACTTGTGAGTTTCTTGTTTGCTTCTTTGTTTTGTTTGTGGCTTGGTTTTTTGTTGTTTGTTTTTCTTTCAGTTGTACATCATTCTCTTAATGTTTGTCACTGTCTAAATGAGTAAATGGTATAATTCTATTTTTCTGACCTATTTCACAAAAATATATTGACAAGAAGAAAGCCCTTAAGAGACAAAAGAGTGTACAGAAAAGGTATAGAAATATGTCTGTCTTTCCCCGTGGCTTAAGAATGGTCTTACAGAGGTTCTTATGAATATCTTTATAACTTTTTAAAAGGCTGTGAGTACAAAGGGTAAATCCTTAAAGGCTGACTAGATAGATACTGAGGTAGTAAAAAAGATGCAGATGTACTTGTAAACCTTACCAGCAAAGGAAAGAACTTAGTCTCTTCACTGCCTCAGTCTAATTGCTTCCCAAAAATCTGAACAATCTCAACCATTTTTTTTCTTTTTCCCTTTTCTTATTTTATTTTTTTTTTACACACTTTTTAAGACCAAGCTGAAGACATGCAGTTTCATTAAGTGCAATTAGAGTGCCTTGAGTGGTTTGTCATGCAGAACTCTCAAGTGTGCAGATCTCAAAGACCTCAATCCTCTCAGGTCCTTCCGTTCATGGGCATGGTGTCCAGCAGACAGAATGCAGCAGCTGTTGGGACAAAAAGGGCAAGAATGCAGCAGATGTTGAGACAAAAAGGGCAAGAATATGTGATTGCAAGCAATTGAGTTATCCTTGTTAAATGAGTTCCACAAGCAGCAGTCATGATTTTCTGCCTCCATCATAATGGTGTTTAATACTAACTATGCAGATACATGAAGAAAATAAAAGTCTGATCACTATCAGATCTGTTCTTCTTGTTCCTTGTTTTAGACACATCATAAACACAAGAATCAACTCTGACACCATTTTTGGTGAGGTTCTTTTTTATGCCTCTATTGATGTCTGGTTAAACTTGTAGCTTGTGGACAATAATCTATTAATCTACAGAGATGGTGGTGTAGATGGACTCCTTTTGATGAAACAAGAACTTGTTTAAACTACCTCAATCTTGAAGTGAAGCCAGTCCCAAATTTTCCTGGAGTTTTTAAGACAGTTTTTAACTGTTAAAAAATTATATATAGAGAGAAATTTATATGCATGTGAATAAATACATATTCATACTCACTTTTATTTTTTGCATTTTTGAGTTCCAACTGGCCTTTTTCTGGGTATATCTTATCGAAACAGTAGAAGGAAGTTTCAAAAAGTTTTCAGAAAAGCCAGCTGTCACTGCATTTGCTGAGCATCTCCACTGTGATCTTTTGGGTCTCTGGAATACTGCTTGAGTCACAGGGGGACATTCCATACAGGGCACTGCACTTCCTGCACAGACTATCAGCAATCTTTATATTGAGTCTTGTATAGAGATATTTTTAGATATCCATAAGATTAGAAGATGGGAGTGAACCACATTTTATTTTCTCTTGTACTACATATAGGGATTTCTGTAGCTTGAAGATAGAAAACTGTAGCTAAGCTGAGGAAAACTGAAGGAAGCAGTCTAAATTTTGATGGCAAGGAATAGAGTGACTCTTCTAAGAGGATTTTAGCTTTGGTCTTGTTCCCATATTTCCAAAAAAATTAGTATGTGTATGATTTTTTGTCTGCAAATGCTCATTGCCAAGAAAAATATACCTTTAAATACTATAGTTAATCACTCCTACCCTATTTCTTTTCAGATTTTTCCACCTTCTGTTGCAGTCATCACTCTTAGGTTACGTCTAGAGAGAGAAAAAGGTAAACAAGAGGAGCTGGAGATCTGTTGATGTTGTATGATGACACATTCACACTTATATAAGTGACACAGAACTTCATTCTTACTGTGACATTTTTCTTAATAAAGGCAGTGGTTTTGTTGGAAACTGTGTTCATGCTTACACCAGGGCTAAATTTGTTTCTAATTATCTGGCACAATTGCCATAGCAGAGCATGCTGTGTATACCAGCACTACATAGATAGAGAGTTAGTGAGAAGAAACATGCTCTGGATTTAGAATGTGAAAACCAGCTGAGGAGTTCACCACAAGGCAGGGGTGTGAAAACTTTACTTAGAAGTTGTTTTTTTCCCACTGTGTCCTCCCTGCAGCTGATGGAGTAATAGAGTTGTAATGGTTTGCTTACAGGCAGTCAATTAGGCACCTACAGTTACTCCACAGGGTGTAGATTTTACATGAGTGTCTTATTCATAAATAAAAAGAATTACTGCACATTTTGCTCTAATGTTCTCCATTTCTAAACATCAATACATTATTTAGTCCAAATCTTGTCACACTCTTATGCAAGGTCTTTGTTTCTTTTTCTGCCCTCTTTGCTATCAGGGTAGATTGACATAGACTGATTTGAGATATCCCATTCTAACACACAGCATTAGTTGTACTACAATTCACAGGTAAAGGGTCAGTTTGAATTGAGCAACTCATAGGAAGACTATGAATCTGAAAGAATTAGTAATGTTGAATTTGTATCATGAATCCTGAAGCTGATATTGCACTGTGTGGTTTTGAAGGGACAGCACTGCTGGAGATGTTTTTAAAAAGAGATCAGTCTAAGCTTCTGACAGTTCTTGAAAACTGAAAGTCAAATATTATGTTACAGCTTTTCCATATGAACAAGTAGAGAAATGTACAGTGCATATGTACAAATTATTGAAAACAAGGAATGGTGGTTACTATCCTTACTTTCCCCAAGAATCTGAACACAATTCATAGAGTTGCAAGTACATTTGTACATGGCTTATTCTGGAAACAATTTAATCTCTTTTCTGCTCTATGTAAATGTATACACGTACATGTATGTATGTACAAAGAGACAGCAACACAGAGATAAAGAATAGATAATATTTTATAATATCTTTGTTATTAAAATATAAAATAACATAGGCAATCATAGGTAAAATCAGGATTGTCTCATAAATTATGTCTTAACTCAGTTTCTCCTGTCCCCCACATCCAATTTATACATTCCAGTCATTGTAATCTCTTATCAACACTATTCCCTCTTATCCCCACCCCCATGTCCTTCCTCTTCTTTCTCTTGTCCTTCTCCCACTGTGGTCTTTAGAGTGGAATGTGGGTGGGATTAAGTTTAGGCAGCCGGCAGGCAGGCAGCCGGCAGGAAAAGGCTGTATATACAAATGTGTCCCAGGTGTCCTGACATGTCCTTGCCACACAAATGGTCACACTTGCTGCTGACAGGATGACAAACTTCAGCCCAGAATCAGTGCCTGTAATAAGACAATGATGTCACTGGGTCTACAGACTATTGTGGAAGAGGGAGTGGAGCTATGATGTGAATACAAACAGCTGAAAGTATTTTATTTCATAGGAAGATAATTTCATGTGAGAGAGATTTTCTCTATCTTTTCTGTCACCTTTTCAATATTTAATATATCTTCTTTTTACTATTGATTCATTTACAAATAATGTCATTCATATCTACAACTCAAAGTAAATAAACATGTAGAAATACAATACATCTGTTCATAGTCTCTGAGGGGTCTTTTTAAAGAGTAATAACTATCTCCAGCTTATAAAAGATTTAATGTCTGGCCAAAAAACTTTGGATGCTGACATATAGATGTTGGCACATCTATTATTATTACACCTACATTTGCCAGGTTCCATAAAACACTGCCAGTCTCTACACCCTTGCCATGCATTCAAGTCTCTCCTCAGGGAGAGGTGGGATTTTATAGCATCTATTACACATCAAGGAACACATATGAGAACTTTGACATACAGATATACAAAAATATATATGTTTATACACATACAGACACAAAATGTATTTATTTTGGTCATTCATTAATTAAAAAAAACCACTTCAAAAGGGAGTAATATAGAAAATTTGTTTTCTAGAATAGTTGTAACTTTGGGGTTCATTATTTAATACATTTGTTTGTTTCAGAATGGAGTCTATCTACAGAAGTATAGCTATTATTTAACTTGAATATGGCCTCATACAATAATTATTTTTTTAAAGATACCCACTTCATTAACTGATTTCAACAGGGGAGTTCAGAAAAAATATGTGAAGGAGAGAAAGATAATAGTACCACACTCCAGTCCAGAAAAAAATATATTGGATGTAGGAGTTAACATGTGCTACACATTATCAATGTTCTCCAGGCTGCTTTTGTCTAAGTTCAAAGCAGGAGCTGCATTTCATAGCTACTATATAGGATACAGAGCACAAAACTTCTAATGCACATCTATAAAATGGTGGCTTGGACAGAATCCCCATGCCATGGCTGTCTGGAATAGTAGGATTGCATTTCCACAGATTTATCTGTCAAAAGTATTCTCATTTTCTTACAAATATGCTTTAAGGCTTTGATTTCTAGGACAGATCAGCATACTTTTGATCCCTGTAGGGCGCTGCCAGTCACAGAGACACTGGATTCAAGCCTGCCTAAAGATGGAATTTCTGCAGCACTTTAAGCCTCTTCCAGGGAAAATCTTGCTGTGTGTTCTGGTATCTTAGGAGTGGCATTTAAACAAATGCAGACACAGCTAGAACCTAGCAGAGTAAATAGGACTAGCAGGAAGAGGGAAATGTATGGAAAAATGCTTTGCTAGTCTATAGCCCAGCAGCATGTAGGGAGACTGAGAACAGCTCTAAATGCAGTTACTTGCAGCTCAGCATCTCAGCTGTCTGAGAGATGGGTTTAGAGCTGCTGTATGGAATTACATCTTGAAGGTCAGAGGTGAAGATGCTGATTGCAGTATGCTGGAAGTATCTTTGTCCCAAAAGTAAAAAATATTGGAAAAAACCCCACAGTCACTTTTTTTTTTTCTTTCTAATAGAATGTACTCTCTAAATTCCTAACGTATATAGCTTTAATATGTAACAATTTTATTTTGCAACATATTTAAGAATCTGTGCTTGACGATTACTCTGCATCTCAACAGCAACCAGTCCAGTTTGCAGAATCCACAAGAATAAATACAGTTTCATTAGAGGGCTGAAGTCCTTCTGGTGTGTTTGAAATTATCTGCTGGAGCTATCTCAATGTATGAAAATGAATTTATAATCAGATTTCTTAACTGTTCTGAGAAATGTTAACATTTTTCTACAGAATATATTTTATCCAGTTCAAAGAGAATCTTTGGAACCAAATAGTCAAAACTCCCAAGTTTTTAGCTAAAAACAGCCATGCCAGCTAATATTTTTTTTTTTTTTTGATTTAGATAAGAGAACAGGGTTTACCAAAGGGTTTTGATTTTAAGTTTTTAGCTGAAAATGGAAGATGTATTTGGAAAGCACCACCTATACCACCTCTGTCTTCCAGAGACATTCTACATTGTCATCCACTAAAGAAATGATAAGGCAACTGAAAAATCTGGTCCAAAGTTTTTACATACTCGTAGGATTTTCTATTAATGCATAGGAGATGCACAGCTGTGAATTATGAGTTAAAACACCCAATTACGCTGACTTTCCATAAACTATTTTCTAGTCTATTGTGTTCTGATAGAGGGAATCAAACCAGATATCCTTTCTGGACAAAAGCCCAAACAGCACCAGATTGGCTGACAATACTTCACAGGTTTCCAGTGTACACTGAGTTTCTTGCACACCAGTTTCACTAACAACTTGGCATGCATTCAGTGGTGGCATCCTTTGAAGGGACAGAGACTCACAGGAAAATTTTTGTGCTACATTCTGTTTCCTGAAACTGCTTTGCTTAAGGGATCAGTGCACAGGCTTCCTGGAGTTTCCTTTAATTGTTTGTGGAGATCTGTGTTGCAGCTACTGAACAAAACCACTGTGAAACAGAGAACTTTAGTGGGCTTTGATTAATTTTGACATTTTATTTTATACTTTATATGTGTAACTGACCAATTATATTTAACTCTGTTGTGACAAGTCTATGTGTAGCAACTTCCTAGACCAAAAGTGACAGGCTGTCACCACAGACAACTACCAACCAGTTCTTTGGCAGATCAGCCAGTAGCAGTTGTACTTCTGATACCATGAAGGTAGGCATTGTATCTGCACTGCAGTCATGGGTGAGTTCTGTTTTGTGCATAGTTTGGAGGCAAATTTATTGAGCTGTCAATGTCGTAATCCAAATGTACCATATTAATATCAGCTCTGTTAGGTGGGACTGATGTTTAAAAACAGCTATAATTTTTGGAAAAACCTAATTTGCATCGTCAATATGCCATTAGAACGAGATGTTACTTCTGCATCCTTTTTCAATGTGTTTAGAAAACAGTTTGCAACAATCATACTCAGCAATACAGTGAAACCTTTCCTCTTGTTTGCTTAACCCCACTCTTGGTGCAATGGTCCTTTGGGTCTTGTGCAGGGGGACCAAAATCCATGCTAAATAGCAGTGTAGAAGTGAAATAAAGGAGGAGGAGTCAGATTTAGCCAGATGTAGGGAGGGGTACAATACAAAGATTTATGTAAGTAATACCCACACATCTCCTCAGCTGACCATTTCATTGTTCTTCTGCCAAGGCCCTAAGCTCCTGACATACAACTGGATATTTTATTTATTTAAATAATGTCTAAATGTTTGAGATTATGTTTCAAACTGCAGCTTTGCAATCTTTTGCAACATTTTTCAGCTGGCTTCTCTCATTGCAATATTGGTGCAATAAGTATGTCATCCACCTTTAAAATTGCTTAAAAAGAAAAGATAAAAAACAACACAAAAAGAGGTAAAGGCTTCACCTTTTCAAAGAGCAGATGATTTTTGACTCATACCATCATGTCCCACTATCAATACTTCAATTGTTTGGAGAGGGTTTGGCCAGCCTTCTAAACAATGATAACCTACCTTTACTAGCATCAAGTAGGCCAGATGTGAATTGAAGTACCCACTAGAGATTACTGCCCTAATCTTTTTTCCCCTTGGATGACCCTCTATTAAAGCACTTAAGAATGGTTCTTGTCACCATAACTCACTGGCTTTCTCTCAAGGACCTGTCATCGACCCAGAGTTTCCAGCCAAATTTCCTCTTGAAAGAGAAAAATAGATGGAAATACCTGATTGAAGTTTAAATTCAGTAATTCAGTCTGAAAGACATGACATAAATATTATTTTTGTTTAGTTTTAAGAATTGCTTGCTTAAACAAAAGTATATATCTCATAATTTTAAGCTCTTGTGAATGTGAACAAAATTATGTTCAAGGCAAAATATGATTAACATGGTCCTGTGTCAACTGCATATAAAGAAAAAGTTAGCATTTACATTAATGTCACAGGATTAAGTTTTACTTTTCATGGGCCACCACTGATTTAAAGATAAATTCTGCCAACTTGGCTAACAATGAATGCACCCCTATGAAAAGTCAAACAAGTTTTATATAACCTGCTAAGATAGAGCAGGTAGGTTGGTAGCAATAAACTCAATATTGCTATTTATTACAGAATCCAAAGAAGTTCTTCATGTTCCTCTCATGAGACAATGCCTACTTGGATAATTATTCCTATGCAGCATAATAGACCATTCTGCAAAGATCCCTGATGTGATGCCACCCTGATCATATGTGCATGATAAGAGACACATTTCTGCTAGTAATTTATATCTGTCTCTAAGCAAGTGTTTTTTCAACAATCTTTCAACAAGAATAAACTTTCTCTGATTCTTTTATATGTGCAGAGAGAGGGTGTAAAGGTTATTAAATCTGCAAGTTTGGGTTAGTTCTCCAGCATATTATATGGCTGATATATTAAAACCACCTGTGCCTGATTAAACAGTGGGAGAAATGGTGAATATAATCCTGGAAAAAACAATACTAAGAGGTCTAAAGATAAAAAATATATAGATATACTTATTTTGATGATAAATGGACAGAGAAATCCAGACAGTAGATATACAAATGAAAATATTTAAACAAAAAAGCATCTATTCAAAAGTGATTACATCATATTCTTGCAGACAAACTGTTGCACCCATAATTGGATATCAAAATGTTTAAGTAGGAAATACGTTTGTGGTATGCTATTAGCTAATTCAGAAAAAAAAGAAAAAGAGGATAAATTAAAAATGTTTAGTAAAAAGTGGCTTACTAATCTGTCATGATTTTGGTAATGCTTTTGCAAGCATATTTCCAATTCTACTTTGTGATAGAGAGAAATCTTACTCTCAAATATAATAAATCAGACTCAAATATAAAAAGATCAGGACTTTCATTCATTATTGTCTGTAGTATTGAGTACTTTAAATTTCACCTATTAATGGAGACTTACTATGGGTTTTTATTTTTAGCTTCATGGTGTCATTACAGTGTAATGGCTTAAGGGGAAGAAAGTTAACATTTGAAGAAAAAAAGTTTGTTTCACACACAGAATGACTAGGTTGGAAGAGACCTTAAAGATCATCGAATCCAACACCTCAACTAAAACATGGCGCTGAGTGCCACATCCAATCTTTTCTTAAACACATCCAGGGAGGGTGACTCCACCACCTCCCTGGGCAGACCATTCCAGAAGGTTTGGTTGTGGGTTTTTCCTGCAGATAAAAAAATGAAGGTTGGGAAAAGTAAACAAGCTTTAATGATCTTGCTGAAAGAATATTTAATCAGAAATACTGTTAATTTTCTCTCCTCTTAGGCCTTTATTCTACTGGTTAAGTTCCACAAGTAGCCAAATGACCAAGAATGTAGAGGACCAGCCTTTCCAAACAGTTTTGAAAATTGGTAAGAGTCCTGAAATGGTTATCTTCAGTGCATCAGTTCAGTGACAGTGTTTTGGTGCTTCATCTTTGATATTTCATGACAAGTTTGTGTATATATATATATATATATGTATGTATGTATGTATATGTATATATATGTGTGTGTGTGTATCATAAAGACTTGTTATTCTCTACCATAGATCCAGACATTTGAGCAAGAACTGTAGAATATAGGAGTTTCCAGTAGCAACAGGAGCAATTCCTTCTGTGCTCAAGACTTCTTTTCAGTAGAACTGAATGTATCTTCTTCACACTCATTATCAAGAACACCCAAAAAAACCCAAATTTACGTCACTAGAAAATTGTGTGAAGCTGAATTTAAGTAGAAGCAGTCTTTTTGAGAATAAAAGAAAACAAGTTGTTAAAAGCTAATTTTTAATTTGTGACATGCAGTAAAACAATCTGTTTCTACTTGTTCTGTGATATTTGGAACTGGCTTCCTTGGACATAGGACATCTGGGTTGATGTGTAGCCATAATGATTGCTTTATGTCTAATTTCTCAGCTATGTCATTTGAGATTTAGACACTTCTTATATTATTCATCACAGATATTAAAAATAATTGAAATATTTCCAATGAAGTCTTGAGAACCAAATGCCAAATCTTGAGGACAGGGGAGAGTTGTTTGCAAATTGCAGGGATGCAGCATCAAGCTAAAGAGCCAGGGGGTTAAACATTTTAGTGTGCAGTACACCAGAAAGGGCAAGAAGTACAGGGGAAAGCAAAAGTCATTGCATGTTAAGTACTGAACCAGTGAAAGTTGTCCTATAATTTCTGAGAGGAATGGGGTTGGCTTCTACTTTGCATCTGTCATATAGTTAAGTCTGCTTGCTATTGTACCTTACTCATGCAAACCTAAGTGGAAATAAATAAAATTCAAAATTCTTTGTAAGACTCATTTCACAGAGTTCTTTTTTTCCTAAGCTAAAGAAGTCATACATTCCATCTATCTCCTGTCATTACTGATTACTTCAGCACTCTGGATAACGTTTAAATCCAGGCAGTTTACAAAATCTGAGTGGCATCACCTCTTATATGGGGATGAAAAAACCTCCACCTATAATTAAAAAAAAAAAAAAAGTAAATAGGTAAACAATGCAAATACAATTATTTTAGCCCAAGAAAATTCAACCAAGTAGAGAGAACTAATTGCTTAGAAATTATTAATAATAATATTGCTGTATTGCTGTAGGAATTCCCTGCAATACTGAATCACAATTTTTATTTCTTTTTTTTTTTGCATTAGTGTGGCCCCCAAAAAAACCTATTTCAATTTTCCATGCTATATTCAAGTTTCATATTGAAAACAAATGTGAACCCTCTTTAGAATAACAACCTTGCGTTACTTTTTCCATAAGCATTTTTTTTCCCTTTCTCCTTTTAAGTCTGTAATTCTTTCTGTCTGATTTTATGAAGTGTGTGAAAATGTAGGCAGGCTGCCCAGGTCTTGGAAATTAAAGTTCCTTAAGTAGCTCAGGTGCTTGCATGAAATCCGGAAGCATGACAGCTAAGAAAGAAACAACATATGACATTATGATCCCATGTATAGAGAAAAATTGAGGACATCCCCATCTACTGTTATCTCTGCACACTGGATTCTGAAGCTTGGTTATCATGATGGTAAAATGAGGGAAATTCATCTTAAAAGCTGGGCATTCTATTTTGCATACTGCAGAGAAAGGAAAAGTCTCACAATCTCTTTTATGGTAGTCAGCCAAACTCAGATCCTCAGCCTTTTTAGTTCATTGTAAACTGTTGAAAGGCAAGTGATTTATTTTATTTTATTTTATATTTTATTTTATTTTATATCATTCTTTGCCTTGTTATTTGTCTTAAATGATTTTAAATATTATTAGAATGTATAATTATTATACATTCTAATAATGTTCACAGAAGTGAAAAATTACCAAATTGTATTTTATGAAAAACAAAACCACCAATATGCAACAGTTTAATAAATAAACAAGACCAAAAACATGTTACAAAAAATGAATAAGATTTAATAAAAAGTAAGTTTCTTTTATTTTTCTCTCTGACTTCTAAAAATATTATTAAAATACATGTTTTTCACCACTTCCAAACTGCATATATTTTCATTTTCAGATTGAGTCATTGTGGCCTGAGACTGCCTCATTTGAATTGCAACCTTCTGTAGAGACTGATTTACTTTTTTTCACCATTAGGTTTGATAAATAAAAGTGATTGAAATAATTCAGTTTCAAGTTATGTAAAATTTAGTCTGATTATTTACTTGACCTCCCAGTGTCCTCTAAAACGCTATACGTCTTTTGTTTCCAGTTATTGCACTTGAACATACATAAAAGCACATAAGATTGATTCAAAATCACCAAATACAGCAAAGAGATAGAAATGCATTTTAGATGGTCTGTGATCAGGGCCACAGGCCTGTTTGTGCTGGGATTCCACAAAGGCTCATATCTTTATGTGGATGAATCCCTTTTTCATTTAATTGAAAATGCATACTGATTCACCATGATTTATGATACCAAGTTCACAGCATGATCTGGACTGTAGACAACAAATCTCTGAAGTATGGATTCTGATTTAGCATTTATGTATACTTGTATGTATATATATATATGTATGTGTGTCTGTGTCTGTGTATATATGTGTGTATATATATATATATGTATGCACACAGATATTTTCATATTTTTGTAAAGCAACTGTCTATAAATACAGAATTAAACCCACTTAGTAATAGCAATAGAGGCATAATAATGAAAAATTACCACTTATTCAATGCCTATTTCTGGGTTACTCTGGTTATTTCTGTCTGTTTTCTCTGCTTTAGTGGCTGGACAATTTATACCTCCATCCCTAGTTTACAATCTCAAACCTCTCATACTGCAGATTTCCCTGTCATTAACTTTTTAATATTAAATTGTAATATTTAATATTACAAGGGCTCCATCACTGAATTGCAGAGTTGTCACACATTTTATTATCATTTATTTCACATATTTAGCTAATGAAACTTATGAATGGTATTGAGAATAAAGATAATGGCAAAATAAAATAGTAATGCAACTATTTCTTATGCCATTGTTCATCCCACTAGAGCTTAAATATTTGAGATATTTCTTATTCAAAGAGGCTAAAGTGAGCTAGAAGAATATTGACTACTTCCCCTTCACAATCTCTGTTTTTGATTAAAATAAAGGTCAGCACCATCAGCTAACTTTCTTTCTGTTTTTATCTAGGTGGACATGTTCTGAGGAATAGAGCACATCATCTTCATGCAATCTTAATTTACAATATATGACAATGAAGATGTGTTAAATTCTTAGAATTACAGGAAATTGTTCTTGTAACAACAAGTGATTAATCCTCTGGTTTCCATTACAGTCTCTTACAGAAACAGAATTAAGTTTTATACATAATCATAAGAACAGCTGCAGAATTGCCCCAAAGCTTCTCTGAAGTGCCATTATAAAAATTTCCTACAAAGTGGTGTCTGATTCCAATATGAAAGAAACATCACCAAAACTTTAATGATATGGTTTAAAGACAAGTTTTCTACAGTAAGGAGTGAATAGGACTCAATGTGTTTGTTCTTATGCATTATGTATTGTTCCATAAGGCTTATGCATAATGCATAAAAGACATACCTATTCATATAGATACATACTGCTTTGAGTCAAGTGGAAAACAATAAAACTGTAAACACAGATGTTTTTCAAAAAACTTATCCAGATGCACTAACAAAAATTATTTTTAAAAAAGTAGAGAATAAACACTTTGGTGATAAATACATCTCCACAAGACTTAGGCAGTCCACAGATCATGAATTTTTGAGTCACTTCACAAAGGGAAAACTTTATGTTTACATGTTTAGGAATCAAATGAAAACTTCATTAACTAATGATGAGGCTAACAAAAATCATATAATAATTTTGTATATAACTAGGGACTTCATCAAGATTTCTAAAGAAACTTTTATAAAAACATAAAAGTTACAAGTGTCATTCAGCAATGCACCTCTGGCAGGATAGCTATAATTTTGATTGAATTTGTAATTACTTTTGTCTGAATCCAAATATTCATGTTAGAGAAATGTAAAACCAGTTCATTTTGGCATTTACGCAACAAACTGCATTGGCATTTTTGAGACGTTATATTTTTAAAGTCTTTTCAAGAAAGACATGAACAAGCAAAAGAAATATTCACATACCAGCTGGAAGAATGAGCCCTTTTCCTGCCTGAAAAGCTATTCAAGACATGAGAGGGGCAGGCTCATATCTACCCTTTGCTTCAGAGATTAATTTCCCTTTATTAAGATGATCTTTAATTTGGGATTAAATATTCCAGAACTGAGAGCTGACAACATCTCCTGATATTACTATTTTTTTATTTTTTTTTTTTCAGGGAATGCACAAAAGTTTTCAATGGAAGAGAGAAAGAATGAACAGCTTCATGGCCTAATAGCTGACATCTTTGCCTTGATGTCTATTTACTTTCTGTTAAATTTGTTAGATTCCAACCTTTTTTTTTTTTTTTCCCAATGTCATGTAGCAATATCAAGAAGTTAAGTGATTTGTACAGGTGGACATAATAAATATACGCATAGCTTTGGACACAGTGATAAATTTACAGCTAATAACAATCAATTTCTTTCTTACACATTAAGTAATGTCCATGGTTTTACTTGTTTGGAGTGGCTTGCTGACAGTTATATTCCATAGGGCTAGAAAGGTGAACATATTTGTACACAAAGCTGATGGCTATGAAATAAATTATTGTGCACCGTCTGATGAAACCCAAGATTTTTAAGAGTTTGGAGTTTACCAGAATTCTTTATAGTATCATGGATTGCAACAGTGATGTTTTTGGTATTTTTCAAGTATCTCATTCATGGAAATTAAATTTACACAAGATCCCAGAATGTAATCAGACTGCAAAAGTTCTTAATTTTGTTTTTGAAGTTAAACATGAAGTTAATTTCCTGTCACAATTCAAAAGCTCCAAAGTGCAAGTATAAGAACAGCCAAACTGCTTAGACAAATACTAAATAAGTCTCATGCACATTAGCCCAAAGCACTTCTTAGAGAAAGACACAAAACAAATGGTTTCTTTTTTTCCTTTACAAAAAGGAAGATGCTATTAACAACAGAGAAGATTTTGAGTCAGATGTTAAAAACATTTGATGTTTGCCATTATGTCCTCCAGCAATTAAAAAAATAAAAATCATACTAGCTCAGAACAAAAATTTGTGTTTTACACCTTAAATATGAGATTTACTAAGATAAACAACTGCAGCTTAAATGTTTTAAATTGGGTCAGCAATTTAGCATCTTTGATATCAACTGGATGTTTCCTCACTGCTTTTAAAGTGACTATTATCACTCACATATCTGTATCATAGTGTTGTCTATATGGACTTGGAAGTTCCATTAAGTTAACTGTTGTACAAAGCAAACATTTAAAAAAAATCCAAATATTGATCCATGAAGTTTGCTTCCCAAAGTGTGCTACTACGGTGTTTCTCGTGAGATGGCACAAATGATTATCACCATTCTTGCTGACAGAGCACTGGCTTAGGACACCAACTGCTGGAGAAGCTCTCTGAAGAAACTCAGTAATAATGAGGTGGCTTGATGTCTTTTTACAATATTGTCTCATCTGTAAAGGAACATCAAGAGCTGAAGTCCAGAAGTATAGGATGAAAATCTTTACTCCATAGTGATGCTGGAATCCTGAAAGAAACACACAGAGGCTAGCAACCTAGTCCTGAGTGAGAAATAATAAAGAGGTTGAGAATTGAGGAAAAGAAAATAATAAATTATTTGTATTTGGTCTGGTAGCAAAATACTGCCAAGATAGAGAGAGACAAAACAAGATATGATAGTTAAAACAAGAAGCAAGGATGTCTTTTTCTCAGCCTTTGAAAAGCATAATTATCAATTTTAAAAATTGTCATATTAATCAGGGCTCATGTTTTCTTGTTAAAAAGCAGTTTGATGTGCCCTGAAGAACTAGATACAATGCCTGTGCAGCATGATTATGTAATGAAGGTCATCCACTTTCAGTGACAGAACACTTTTTCTTCTGATCTTCCCAGATTTTGACTGCTGCAAAATAAATTTAATCTCTTCTTTGTATGTTAAATTTACTTCCAGTGAAACTATGTGGAAGTGTTTGGAAAAGAACTGGCAAAACATGCTATATATGCTAAGTTTCAGTATCCATTTTCATTAGTAGTTGATGGACAGTGTAGTTGGAAAACACGTTAGAATTACAAAATGGTGAAATTACATTCCTTCCAAGTCTGGAGTATTCAAACCTTGTCATGGTCATGTAGTGTGAGGCATGGAAAATGGTAGTGGAATTATGAAAAATTATTAGTGGTTTATGGAAAATGATAGTAAAATTAAGACATAAGATTTTGTCTAAATTTAAATTCTCACCCTATATCTATTTTCCTTGCTTGGGATTAAATTAGGCAGAAATTTCCATTTCAGCATCAACAGTGAAGTTAACATGATCAATTTATGCTGTAAGAATATAAATTCTCTCCCCCAAAGAAAAACTGTAAGCTTAATGGTTTTATTTTTATAGAGGAAACCTTGCATGGAACTTCACATACTGCTTTTTTGAGTTGTTTAAAGATGAAAGATTGAAGACAAATTCTGAGATTAAAAATAATATATTATTAAAACAAAAGGGAACTTTCATTCTGAAAATATTGGCTTTTTTGGAGCTATATTTATGTGGTCTCATTTTTTTCATTTGCACCATGAACTGACAGTAGATAGAAAGATATAGAAATGTGACAGCAGAAATAATTTTGAAAAATAATTTTTAAAAGGTAGAATTTACTGAAAGAATATTTATAGTATTTCCCTGGCATCAAGTAACAAGACAATTCTATGAAAAATTTATCAAATTTGTAAATATTTTTTTTAACTTAAAGCATGTAAAAATAATAAATTAGTAAAAAGAGATAGCTTACTTTATTTGATTCAGTAGATGAAAATGATAAAAAAAATCTTTCTCTTCATAAGAGGAATCTTCCATTATGAGAACATTCTTGCTGCCACTGTCACAATAAAGACTATGGATGGATAATCAAAAAAACCCAACAAAACTTAAACACAGGAAATAAGGAAAAGTCACACTGACATGCAGAAAATCCCATGAATGTATGACTATTTAGTAGGTGAAGACTCAGGTCTTCAGTAAAAAAAAATCTTACAGAGCTCATTAATAATATAAGAGAGAAAACAGCTGATGGATTCCCTTGAAACCTTATTAGAACAGGTCAACTTACTCTCCTGAACAAGGCAAGAAAATAGTCACCAGCTGAGTAAAGCTGAAGGCTGACATATTGATGGATGGCCAGATGGCTTCTCCACAAAGGGAATAACTTGTACCCAAACAGTGGAACTAAGTTCTCAAGCATAAATATATTGACCCAGCCTACCAGACATAAAGGAGAATAAGCCAGTTTAAATTGAAGGCACTCACAATGACTTTTGTGTCATATACTGTCAGTGATTCTCTCCACTAAGAGATAGAGAATGTGAATAAAAATGAGATCCCTGCAAGTTCTTCTGCAAATTTTATTTTCCTTTCCCCCCCGCTAAATGCATCAATGACTATTTATATTTTATATTTTTTCTTATATGCAAAGTTTTCACAAAAAAAACATGTTCAAACATCTATCAGCTTTTGAAAGTGTTTAATTCCAGATGTAGTTTTTCCAGTTTTGAAGTCCATGTGTTTTCTTCTGTCAGGAATACAATCATTTTGGAGAAAAAAGTTTTTTCATTAAAACTATAGAGTTAATAATATTTAGCACAATATTCCATTTGTGGGGAAGAGATAACGTGAAGGTGATTATTTTGGTAGTTCCAGAGCATGTTTTTCCATCTATTACTCCTACCTTAATAAGTTTTGAAACTTTTACTCAGTCTTCAACAAAAAGTACATGAAGGGTTCTAGTGTCATGGATATTCTGGTTTTTTTTCATGCAAAAATATTAAGATAGATACAGAAGATGAACTCTATTATTTGAGAAAAATGTAGTCTGTTCTCAAGATCTGCTTGGAATTTTGGGTCACCAAAAGCAACAACTGTGTGCCCTACCTTTTTCCCAGATGAGGATCCAATGATACAAAAGGTAACTTTGGGATTTGCAAGCAGGGTTAATGGACCTGTGATGGAAAGAATCAGAGAAATTATTGTAGAATAGTTAAAGGCAAAAAAAAAAGTTAACTTCTGAAGTTATGTTGAGACACACAGATGCCTAGAAAATGAGATTTAATTTATTCCTCTGCTCATAGCACATTTTGCTCTTCATTTTATTTTTCAAAGCTAAAAAAAGAATGAAAGATAAGCAACAAAGTTTTTTACAATCCTTTTTCTTGTCATCTTTCTGAGAATTAGACTGATTCTGAAAAAAAATCAAGATTTTGAAACCAAAATTGAAATAAATTTGCAGTTTAAAAAAGTCAACCTTATGTTTTTCTCTCACCTTTTTTTTTTCTTTATCAAATTTATTTTCCAAATCTAACTGATTCTCGTTATTTGGACAGAATCCAGTCTGACCTTACACATATGGGACTCTAGAACTTTACCTATATAAAGCACTGCAAGGTGTCACCTTTAAAGAAAATATTACTAAAAAGAATAACAACAGGCCTTCAGTGTTAAATGCATGCATATGTTCGTATGGCATAAGCATGCATACAGCTGACAGATGAATGCTTTAGGAAAAATTAATTGAATCATTTTTCATGGTTATATAACTAGGTCTACATTATGAGGAAATTTGAACCTTTCTTGTATTATCTGGAATATATCTGTCATTGGAAGTTTTGCCAGGACTCCTGATGAAAGTTAAACAGAATCCTCCCACTTGTTTTTCTGTATCAGATCAAAATATCATTTTCATTCAGTCTCCTTGAGCTCCTGATCTCTTTCTTCCCTCAGTCAACTACCATTCCTTGTTATTTACTGACAGTTTTCACCACAGATTCCATTCTGTTTCTTCTTAATACTTATCTATTTGACTTCATCTTGCTAGCAGCCTTTTTGATACACTGAAGAGAGATAGAAGTTGTGGCTCACCTTCATCTCAAAGGCTTCACTTGGAGCCATCATCAATATATATTCACAGAACAATGAAAAGGAAGTGAATCAGGGACTGCTGAGAAGAGGAATTGGCAGCCAGAAGAGAGGATAAAGAGACTGGAATAAATTGGGTTTTGGGGGTTCTGTTTATTTGGTTTTGTTGGTTTTGTCCTCTAAAATAAAATCCCACTAAATGAGATAAATGTTCATTAATTAGCATAGATGATGATTGCTTGCTTTGGTGAAGGATGATTCTATGCCATTAAGACAGGTTTTTAAATTTCCCTCCTACAGCTACAGCAGGGAACTTGGATTTGTCAGTTGTAACTTGTGATGGGATGAAGAAGAGCCTATTTTAAGTGCTATGGAAGTATAAAGTAGACAGGCTTTGTAGTACTTTCAAATCTGCTGAATACGTGTATTTTTTTATTATTATTTTATGGGACACAAGGGGAGAGAGTAATTATGAACGTAAGTATCAAATATATGGCAGCTTATCTGCAACAACATCTCAGTCACAGATTTATAGGTGGCTCTCAGATCATCCTGAGGCCCAGAATAGCTCTTTGTACTGTTAGAACCTTGAGATGTTGAAGGTTAATTCTCCAAAGTGAGGTAAAACTTATTAAAAGTATTTTTTCCTTGTTAAGAGTACTTTAAGAAACCACCTCAAAACAAAACAACATTTTGATATACTAGCCTAAAAATTATTGAGTTTTCTCAAAACATTTTCTGAAATGTAGTTAATATATAGATATACCCAGGTGAGATTAGCAGGTGATGTGGATTTCAATTATATCAACCTGAAGCTACTGTTTATAGTATGCACAAAAGGTTTTTTGTCTTCATTCCTGAGCACATTTTGGCCCTAAAATCTTTCTGAGAATTATCTTCACATGTCTTAAATTACTATGGAGGAGTTGAATGCTCTCAGCAAGATGTAGAACTCCTATCCACTGCCCATGTTTTTAGTATGATACGTATATTAAATCACATTAGTTTAGAAGCCAGAAGATACCTCTGATAGGTTTCTGCTAATGCAAGCTTGATTCCATGCCCATGTTTTTCTTCAGTGAAGCAGTAAGCCACTGAACTTTGCTTGAACTCAGATTCTCAGTACAGTGCAGTACATACTTGATGCAACCCATCCTGTTCATATTCAATTTATTTTTTTTATTCATTAAAAAAAAAAAAAAAGAATTCACTTACTACCCAGCTAAGCAAGAAAGACTGTGAAGACTGTGACTGGTTCTGTTATTTGCTCAAGAATCTGAACTGTTTTAAGATGTGTTCCAGGAAACATTATCTCACAAAATGCGACTCCAACCCTTAAGATTTTTCCACAAACTCTGAAAACCAAGAAGACAAAGATCTCTGAAATGGAAATTTTATATTATGATCAAAAATAATGTTATTTCAATAGCAAGATTCATTACATTGGCAAGTGCTAAAAAAAAAGCATATTATTTTCTCAAGTGTATTAAATTTGATCTCAACTTCTTTATTTTAAAAATAGAATTTATTTCTACAGATCTTTTTTTCCCCAAAAAATCTGGATTTTGTTCTGCAGAAGTTAAAAAAAAAAAAAAAAAAGGGTTTTTTAAAAAACACAANCCCAAAAAATCTGGATTTTGTTCTGCAGAAGTTAAAAAAAACCCAAAAAAGTGGTTGTTCTAATAAGCAGCAACCTTATTCTGGAATTAACCAGGGAACTCATATTCTAGTAGACTCTGTTGTGGGATGGACATAACAGACTTCTTACACATGTTCAGATACCAATACCTTATTTCAAGAGTTCTAAGTAGTTCAGCTCATTGAAAACAGGCTAAATATATTTTTCATCTTTATTTCGAGTTATTTCTTTCTTCAGAAGCTCATCTGCTTGAGTTGTACAGGATTTTCAAATGCTGTTGTGCTTTGTTTTGGTGTTAATTTCAGTGAAATGGTCTCCAGAATAACTTTCTACTCAAACACAGAAAATTATGTAGTCAAAAGGCATCCAGGTTCACCTCAGTAAAAATGGTGAGAGTACTTGGATATTGGTCATCACTTTTGATCTTTATTAAAAAACACAATTTCTTTACAGTTTGTTTACTAAAGAAATCCAAAGTTCAAAACCAAATAAGTCTAGGGACTCCTAGATGTTTTAAATTATGTGAGTGGACAATGTGATTTAAAATAATGTGATTTAAAGAGGTAAATCCATAAAGGGAGACACAAAAAAAAAAGTCATTGGTGCGCTGACACTCAAGAAAAGGGAAGGGAAGTAGGAAATAAGGTAATTTAGAACTGGCTCAAAGTCTCAAAGGCAAACAGCTCTGCTGGAAAAATACAGTGTGTCTTCTGAAGTAGAGCTGAATAAGGGCTTAACAGGCATTTGCAGTTATTTATACTTATTGCAAAATTATGCTTTCCATCATAATTAACAGGATAAGAAGCCAGATTTTGCCCTCATGAGACAGAAGATTTCATATTTGTACAATCTACAGTGAAAAATGTAAATATTCTAAGTCATACATGGAATTTGAGGATATGTGCAAACCTTCAGTAAATACATTTAGATTTTTAATGGGAAAATTATTTCTATTTTTTGGTAGTTTTCTGTTTTGTTTTGGTTTTGG